>ATSW01007378.1:0-16550 GCA_000444245.1 Botryllus schlosseri
TGTGAAAACGATCCTAATTCGTTCACATGGATTGTCAAAAGGTGCAAATTGAGCTATGCGAAAAGTGCCGAGCTCGATTCATATTGATGCATACTAGGAGGTATCGAATTTTCGACAGCATAAGCATTCGTCACCATCATGGGATGAAAATGATAGTATTGATATGGAAATGCGAAACTAATCCGAAAATATCATGGAATGGCGCCCTCCTCCATATTATAAGGCCCGTAGTTTAGTCGAAGAGCAATACGGAGAAGTTGTTTAGGATAGGGTGTAAACACTTTGCGCGATTAGTAAATGTTTATAAAAAATATGGTGGACCGTAAAAATGCCATATCGTGTAGCTTTATTTCCGGCAATTAAAGGCATTAATACACTTGCTTTTATACTTTACCATGTATGTTATCCAGACAAAAGCACTAATATTAATTAGAACTCAAAATATATGATACTGGGAATTTAAAGTGGAATATAAATACTACTTCCAAAAGCAGAACATCCATTTCATGTCTTTAGTCCGAAAAGTTTCAAAGGCGGTATGCTAAAACAGCTTTAAAACACACAAAAAAAGTCAAAGTCCACTTTTCCAGATTAGGACACGTCATGGTCAATGGACATGCTAGATTACGATATGATAAGTAAATGCTAGATTGCGAAACATCAGTTTCAAACGTTGTGATGAGCTATATATACTGTGATGAAATATTTCATATGTTCGAAGGGCGACAATGTGGTGTGAACGGAACCACGCCAACCCGCTACGTATATTATATTCACCGATACTTTCGTAAAATCATACTGGTAACTCCGAGTCCACTGCGCGCGAAGTGCGACGAAAAATCTGGTATTTACTCAACTTTTATGAAAATTAAATGTTAATGCTCCGTGAAAACAGCCCCAAAATTCCTCAGGCTGTCTTCCTGATTTGAGGATCGAACTACTTCTACTTGACAAACTGAAAATAGCGAGAAGTAAGTAAGTANATCANNANNNANTATGAAGTAGAAGTAGCAAAAATCAGATCTACTTGAGTAAGTACCAGAAGTAGGGGAAAACTACTTGAGTACTTCAAAAAAGTAGAAGTACTTCGTTACTGACCAGTGACCACCTCTGCATATGCGATTGTTGATATACAGTGTTCTAATGACACTACAAACAGGTNGTCTTCGTGAATATATTCAGAACAAGTAGAAGTGGATGTAGGCAAAAGCTACTTGAGTACTCTGAAAAAGTAGGAATGATTCGTCACTGACCACATCTGCTTGCGGAAAATATCACGATGGATAGAAATTTTGAGCCTATNACACGAATCGTGATTGAGTCAGTTTGAATTTTTTGACATGTTTTTCTGTGATTCTTTTTTGTCTTNATATTTATTATTCTCTGGAATCCATGTGGGTGGTGTCATAAATTGAAACTTCCCTTGGAAGATCTACAACCAGGGAAGACCGCTTTTGGATTTCGTGTTCTTGCCGAAGCACCATCAAGGACAAAAAATCATTAAAATTTGTTTTGATGCAATTTCTCTGTANATGTCAGATTGGGACGGGAGAACCCGCTAGTAAGAAAAGTTTTCATGATGACGAAGTTCTNAGATGTCTAGANCAGGTAACCTTCAGGATTCTGTAGCTTTCACTGAAATGTACTCGTTTCACAATGGATTTAGGTTCTGGNATTCAGTAATCCGCTGATTTGCGGTNTTGAACCTCGAGAAGANGAGTAAATCGATTTTAGTGTATTGNCGTTAATTTGAAATCCACTGAAAATTAGCTTCTAGCTGGAGTTCTGCATCGATATATGCAAAAGTAACGCAATTTCAGGTACCGGCCGGATTCATTTTGACTCTGAATTTGAAATTGTCTGATGAATTCACATTCTGAAATTTGAGGATCCGAGAATATCTAGTAACCACTGACCTATATAAATAACCCATTTAATAAATAATATTNATAAATAGCCTATTAAGCCTCAGTCAATCAGTTTTATTGATATTCTCATCATTTCAAAACACCACAAAACTGCGATACAATGAAAGGGTAGGAAGGTGTCGCAACGTCTTGGAGTAGTCTTCGAGATCAGACATCCACCTTGAACTAGGCGAAGTAAAGAAGAGNCATGCACAATGTGCAAACTGAATGAAAAGTAAAGCAGAGAACATAACAGGCAAGCGACAAAAGTAGGTGGCAATCGGCGGAAGGAGGCGAGATCGTGGTGATGTGGTCCGGTAATCCTGAAGGCCTCTACTTGCACCGTGGAGTTTTCACGACTGCTGAGAGAGAGAGATATGATATTCTTTTTCGCCTGCACCATCGAGATGCTTTGACGACGGAGTTGCGATACGGCCCCATGAGGTCATCTAGCTGCGGATACCATTTTTCGAATCTTTGGTATGACCCGGCCGGACCCACGAACCCACGACCTACCGCTCGAGAAGCCGGACGCATAACCATTACACTATCTCGCTCGGCCCGAAAGTTGACAGGTTTTATTGAATTTACAATGTTATAAAGTAGATAAATATGTACTGTATAGCGGTGACGTCCATAATTACCTCTAAAATTCATGCTGACTGGTGGACATCGGACAGCATACTCTCGACGTCCACAAAATTCATGAGCCATACATATTGTGGACGCTGTGACGTCAACATATCTGGAGGTGTGTTGCCGAAAATCTGAGCTGGAAAACGATAGTTAGGAAATTCGGTTACTAATTATGCGGTTTGCGAATTAGATTTTTCAGAGGTCCGTAAATGATTCAGCGAAACATAGTGGGTGCACCAAAAGTGCACAAATGCTTCGCAAGGCCTGTTTTATTTCGCTTGACACGCGTTATTCAATTGCAGAGCGTTACCGATACGCCGATACCTAAGGTGCCGTTGCCCTGATTCGTCGCAAGATTAGTGATTCTGTTATGTGGCGAGTCTATCGCCAGGAGCTATACCTGTCCGTAGATAGAGACTGGCAGTATACACCTTCTGAAACCACGCCCTACCGCTCTGGAGATATAAAGGACATTCAAATTTTGTTGTATGACACTGTAATCTCGGTACGTTTTGCCTGATATAACAGCCTAACAGTTGCATGAGCACTGACTCACTGAGCAGCGATGATTCTCCAAGTTGAAGTAATTTAATAAAAAACATTTAAAAATTGAGAATTGTGGGAGCACAGGACCCGATTCCATTTCTTGTTGTGTCAAGATTCAATGCCAATCCAATGCAGCATGTTCCTGAATCAATCACAACTATGTAAAGTCAGCAAATCAATTGCTCTGAGCTCGTTCGACGTTCGGTTGGTGTTGGTGTAAGTAATGTGCCAACACTGCCAAGTCTGGTTCCTACAATAAAGTCATATTATTCAAGTAATAAATTGGTCGGCANCTTTAATTATAAATGATAATGCAATCTATATGCAGGTAATTGCAATGACGCCATGTTCACTGTAATTTCCGAGGGCAAGTCTGCCTTTCATATGTGGTATGGTATGTGGTACTACCGCATAGTTACGGATATACTGTACAGCTCAACAGCTGATTTTGTCTAGTGTTATAATTAAAATTACATGTTGCATAATAATTTTCCAAATTTGTTTTCATTTGCATATCTCTTCATGCGCTTGTTATTGTGCTGTTTTGGTATACTACAATGAATGAATGCAGTCATGAAAACGATGAAATACCATGAAAAAAGTCAATCATATGGATGGACTATGGGATGAAGTCCCATGACTCGAGACTGACAGCCAACACCGGCATGTCATTGTAACTTCGAAAAATTGTGAAGTTACTACATTATTGGTATTTCATCCATCAGTACTGGTACCTGAAAATAGGCCCAGAAACTGAAAATTTATATGATATGAATATGAGGCATTTGATATCACTCAATCATATATAGTTTTAAAAAAAAGTGTTTTAAACAGGACTTAAATTCCCAACAGAACAGTGAACCTAACAGCTTGGCCTCAGACTCGAGTCTCAAGCTTAATACTCGGACTTAGACTTTGTGGTGAATTGAGAATTATTCGACTTGACTCCAGGTCACAGTATTCGGATTTCGTCTATTGGTACTGGTACTTGAAAATGCCACAAGAAACTACTAAAAGTGAGGAAAATTAGTATATTATAAATGCGAACCATTCGAGATCTCCAAACAGTATTTTGTGATACGATTGTTGATATACTATGTTCTTTCCAATTCTCTACTAGTTGTTGACGATTACCCCTGACGAGTGTCAGCTGAAAATATTCGAGTTCATTTCAATATGAATATACTATTTAATTCCAAACAGTTATAAAAAGTGGGTTTAACAAGATTTTAACTGGAAACTGAGCAGTCAACACAATGACTTGGACTCGGACTCGAGTCATAATACCATGGCTTGGACTCGGACTTGACTCGATGGTGGATTGAAAACGACTCAATTTGACTCGAGTCAAATCAATAAAAGTGAGATTGACTTGTGACTCGGAGCCTCCTGACTTGGTTACAACCCTGATTGACTCAAGTCAACACTATAACTTGGTTACAACCCTGTCTTACCGTTATGTAACTTCCATTGTAACTTATATTTTCAGGTCTTTTGGTAGATATTAGCGGTAGTCTGTTGGCCTGCACGTGACATCGCAATGTTCTCAAGTGTAACGGGTCCCACTCCGGTCAGGCTACGAGATTTAATCCGCAACATACGAGCTTGCAAGACAGCCGCAGAAGAACGTGGAGTCATTAACAAAGAATGCGCCGAGATAAGAAACGGATTTCGCGACACAGACACCACATTTAGGTGCAGAAATGTAGCAAAGGTGCTTTACATGTACATGCTCGGATACCCGGCGCATTTTGCCCAATTGGAAACCATGAAGTTGTTACCGAGCCAACGTTTTACCGATAAAAGAATCGGGTATTTAGGAGTGATGCTTTTACTGGATGAAAATCGTGAGGTTCAACTCCTCATGACCAATTCTCTGAAGAATGATTTGGAACATCAATCCCAATACGTTGCTAGTCTTGCGTTGTGCGCATTAGGTAGCGTGGGTTCTGCGGAAATGGTCCGAGACCTTTGCCCTGATGTTGAAAAATTGATGCGTAATTCTAATGCGTATTTAAAGAAGAAAGCAATACTGTGCGCGTGTCGCGTGGTCCGTAAAGTGCCGGAACTTATGGAGAATTTTATTCCGTTGACCAAAGGCTGTCTTAACGACAAAAATCATGGAGTCGCGTTAGCTACCGTGTCGTTGATCACAGAGATGTGTCGTCAAAGTTCAGACGCTCTGAAAAACATGAAGAAATTGGTGCCGACTTTGGTCAGAATACTGAAGAATTTGATAATGTCCGGGTATTCTCCGGAACATGACGTTTCTGGGATTAGCGACCCGTTCCTTCAAGTCAGAATTTTGCGGCTTTTGCGAATTCTTGGGTCTCACGATGGCGATGCGAGTGAAATCATGAATGATATTCTGGCTCAAGTCGCCACCAACACGGAAACCACGAAAAATGTCGGAAATTCCATTCTTTATGAAACCGTGCTCACGATCATGGACATCAAATCGGAAAGTGGATTGCGTGTTCTCGCTGTTAACATTCTAGGCAGATTTCTGTTGAATAGCGACAAAAATATACGCTACGTCGCGCTGAATTCACTCATGAGAACAGTGAAGACAGACATGAACGCAGTTCAACGGCACCGAACCACTGTTCTCGACTGTCTCAAAGACCCGGACCCTTCTATACTGCGACGCGCGATGGAGCTATGCTTTGCTCTCGTCAATAATCACAATGTGAGGGGCACTGTTCGAGAATTAGTGGCTTTCTTGGGCCGGTGCCCGCCTGAATTTAAATCCGATTGTGCGTCTGGAATTTTTTTGGCTGCTGAAAAACATTCTCCAAACAGGAAATGGCACATTGACACTATGCTCAAAGTTTTGACGACGGCTGGAAATTATGTACGAGATGATACGGTACCCAGTTTGATTCATCTGTTATCTGACAGCGATAAATTGCATTGTTACGCCACTTCTACGCTGTTCAATGCGGCTAAAGATCCAGAAAATATAGACCAGCAGCCTCTACTGCAAGTGCTTTCTTGGTGCCTGGGCGAATACGCGGATATAGTGATCCAGGGTGACCCGGCTGTAGACGGGATGGTGGATCCGATATCGAAAAGCGAAATCGTACAATTTTTGAGAGGAATTTTGGAGAGTTCTCTATCTAACCTCACAACGAAATCATATTCTATCAACGCTATCATGAAGTTGAGCTCGAGACTTGAGGGGTTGGACGCTCGTATCAACGAGATTATCGTAGGATACTCCGACACGCATTTGGTCGAATTGCAGCAACGTTCCGTCGAGTATAACGTTTTGTTGCAGAAACACAGAAATTTGTGTACCGGAGTTTTGGAGCCGATGCCTAAATTTGAGAAACCGGTGTTGAACGAAAATGAGCAGAAAGAAGAAACGGCTGAGATTGTGGCGGAAGAGAGAAATCAACCTCTTGTGGCGAAACTAGAAAAAAGCAACGCGGATCTTTTGCTTGATTTAGTAGATTTGAGTGCCCCTGCTCCCGCTGCAATGCCTGCTTCTCAAATGATGGAACCGTCGATTAATCTACTTGACGATATGTTAGGAGGGTCGCTGCAAGCACCTGTGACTAGTAACGGTATTTCGACCGGTAACGAGTTGGGAGATATGTTATTTGACGCAACCCCGCAAGTGTCCGCGATTCCGGAAATAATCGCTTTTGAAAAAGGGGGATTGAATGTTATTTTTGGGTTTGAAAGGCAGCCAGGCGATCCAGTTTTAACTGTGAACGTGAAGACATCGAATTTGAATCCGTCTGAAATTAGCAATTACGTTTTCCAAGCGGCTCTGCCGAAAACGCTCCAGCTACAAATGCTGTCACCGTCCGGGAGCGTAGTGTTGCCAAACAATGTAGGTATTGTGACTCAAACAATCAAGATCAACAATCCGGCTTCGGTGCAACTCAGGATGAGACTCAGGATCACTTACACTCTTAACGGACAAAATATCACGGAAATGGGAGAAGTGAACGACTTTCCGAGCGCGACGTGGCAATGAAATTCAGTCCCGCGTTGCAATTAGACAATCACACCACTACAGAACTAGACACGGGCGGGCTGTTGCACGATGTTATTGTAAACGCTCAGATATTTACTATCGAAGGGGTCCTAACAGGTTTTTGACGCTTTTTTGTCGTATTTGCTTTTTAATCATTGTGAAACTTGAGTGGACTCGTAATTTCAATGCTGCAACTTCTCCGTACCTGACGTCTGATTAGGGCTGGGCATATTGATTCCGGTGTCGAATCTGAATGAGTATTAATTGTAATGAGGTGAGAAGTGAGAGAGGATATTTTCAAGTGCTCAGATAAATTGCAACTGAGAGTTATTGAAATTCGATAGTATTTTCCACTGTTGAAGCTGTATTGAAGCTTTAGAAACATGTAGTAACCTACAAAGTTTTGTGGAAATGACGTAATTCTCTTTGATGTGATATAGAACTGACGTTTTATTCCGTGTGTGCGTATAAAATGTGTATATTTGAACTTTGTACCTCTTCCATACAGTTATAACGCCATGGCGAGTGATACCCGGCGCCTAATACTTGATTCAAAAACACTCGGGCCCTTGAATTTGCCCAGCCCTAGTCTAGGCGTATTCAGCTTGACTGCAAGTCTCTGTTTGATTTCCCTTTTTGTAGAGCTCTGTAGTGATAACAAGTCTTAGTATGTAACGCTAATTGAAATTGTGCAATTTATTGCATTCCCTAGTTATCCAGTCATAGTAGCTGCTCCGTCTCGGCACACCTTTCATGAAATTCGCCCCCAGCGGTCAATACGATGTAGAGCTCGGCCGATACTGATAAAACCAATATATTCAGCTCAATATATGCGAAACTTCAACCTCAATATAGTATATTATATTTAAAAGACATGGCATCTATGTTAAGACTCATTTCTGCAACTTGAGGGCATTTATTCGAACAGTAACACAGCCATTGCTATACTTGGACATAGAACAAACTAGAAAGGCTGCATCTTGACACATTAGCTATATGAGATAGATGAATATTTCCAGTGTAGCAGTCTCCGACTCCCTGCTACCATGCTGTGACGTCAAGAAAATGGGGGATATTTTTTAGCTCTCATGGTCGATATCGACATTTCTTTCTAAGCGTGATATCGAGTCAATTCAGTCGGTCGGGCTCTGATACGAAGCCTTTCAAGTTTGACCCGTTCTGATTTTGTGCTATGTACGCTGTATGTGTTCGCTATAATGTGTTGTACAGATTGCAGGGTTGAAATGAGATTTCCAACGAGCCATCACCAATGCAAAACTTGGAGCCCTCCCAGCAAATATTTTCTCATTTCAACCCTGCCTATTTTGACCTATTACTTGAAAATGCTATTCCTATCATTGTTCTTGATATCAATGAAACTTATTATACCCGTAGGCAACAGTTGGTGATCATGTAGATTGTTACTTGTGATGTCATAGAGCATGGAGTGGGAAAAAAGCTCAAACGGAATTCAGGCTCGGAGCTCGGAGCAAAAGGCAGAGGTGAGTTTTTTCGTCTCTTGTCCAGGTTGTTGGAAAATAACTCGAATGGCTTTGCTTCTTACTAATTGGAATTTAGTCAGATTTAGTGTGCGTTTTTTAGATTGAGTCGTTCTTGTTCAAGTTGTGCATTTTCAAAATCCAGTAGTTTTTACAAGTCTGCTCAGATTGTCTGATTGTCGCATATCTCATTCTCAGGTCTGCGTTCCATCTACAGAAGGGATGCCGCCGCTTTCTGACATAACAAAACACAAGGGTAAAAGGAGAACCAGGACTGGTAATTTTTCAAAGATATTGAATTTTAGGTAATGCTGACTCGTGACTTTATGTTCAGGATCTCTGACGGCGGATATAAACTCTGTCTCGAAAATGCCGCCCCTCACTCGAATTCGGAGGCCGCCAATCACCGTGAGTTGCGGATACAGATGAAAATGTGACCTGAATCCAAGAGTATTTTGTAGCATGACCAAATCCGAGTCCAAAAATTTATACTTCTAAAAATTGTAAATTGTCAGAAGTGCCGTGTTAAAACCCGAATCAATCTCTGAAAAGTCGTAAATTCAAATCCATTTCCGAAGATGACTTTCTTCTGCAAATTTCCAGTCAGATTGTATAAAACAGCTCTACAACAAATTCGGCTGGATTCTGACCTGTAGAAGCCTAGTTATTGGAGTTGAAAATTTCAAATACTTGTGATGTTCTTGAGCTTGTTTGANCAATAACTCAATACGACGAGGTTGCAATATGAAATCAGTATATATTAACAACAGAATAACTTTAAGACAGGCGACACGATCCAGAGTTCAGGTAAACGAAAGACCACGAGACAACAGAACACAGGGTATAAATACAAAGCACGACACACAAGGAAATAATGATTGGCGGTAATTACTAATCCTGGATAAATAAGAGACAAACGATACCAACGTAAAATGCACGAACATAACACTTATTAAATAGGTTCCTTGCGGTACAGAATTTGAATATTGCGACGAACAACACATTCATATTCGCAATTAAATAAAAATAACTGAATCAAAATTCCAATTATATTGGCTACCCCATGAGACTGCTTGGTTGCCTTTAAAAACGATGCATGACAAATTCGACAGACATTTTTACACGAATTTCAGCCAATATCGGGTTTAGGCTTGAAATTTTTATTACGTTTTAAAGTTATTATATCTCAGGGTGGCAGCTGGGACGACAACAGTGTGGGTCACGGTTCGGTGGTTTCCAGATTCAGACGAGAACGCAATCGGGCCATAATGAGAACTCAGTCGTCCGCGACCAACCCTCTCTCCTACCACTCCATCGACACGCACGGTGGGTTCTAGTTTCTAGTTGGACAACTACAAAATTTTCAACTGTTCCAAATTAGATTGGAATTACTGAATTCATGAAAACATCAAATGGAATCAAGTTCAGTTGATATCATACGAGAGTTGATTCCCATAAGCACTAGAATGACCAATGTCTGTACAGCAAGCTTGGCTCGTTTCGCAGGATACAGTTCTGTAGCATTTCCAGGAAAGCCAGAAAATGGATTAGAATTAGATCACTGACACGTGCCTAGAATTAGCTATTTGTCGAAGTCTGGTTTCTTCTTATATTTGGACTTGGATTTGTATTGTAAAATCTCAAATCCGGTTTCAGCAAACGTGACCCAGACTCTGAACTTGATCAACACCACGTCTCTCTCACCGATGCTGTCCGATCGTCTCCACGACAACGCGCCTTGGTTGAGCGACTTTTGGCCCAGCGAGCCATCTGCAGCCGCAAAGACCAGCGCAGGCAGCATGTGCAACATAACCACCTCTGGTAAATAGCCTATTAACATAGGCTACATACGGATTAGGGGTTTGCAAATAAACATTCTGTAATTTTACTGGATACTTGATAAAATTGGTAGGTTTGATTAAAACACGCTGCACATCAAATTTTGACTCAATTCTAACCAGTAGAAGCGAAGATATCGTAGTATGAGAGTTTAAGTGATGAAAAATTATTTATTATTTACTATAGAACTACCCACCGTAAATACTATTATGTCAAATCTAAAATTTTCTGCTAGAACAACTTTGCTTTCGAGGGTTGGACTCGCGCCAAATTTGACATGCATCGTATTTCAGCCAACCTAACGGATTTTATCAAGTAGCCAGCAGAATTTGAAAACTGTTTTTATGGAACAACGCTAATATAATATTTCCAGTTTCCCCAAGATTGTAAAAATGCTGCTCTGATTCCACCGCATGCCTGGTGGGGCTGTTCAAATGAAATCAAACCTGCCAGGTGAAAATTTCACAAAAATTTGACATCCACAAGATTACAGCTTTGCTTTTTTGCAGGTTACCCGAGCAAGCAGCCGTGGGACACGTTGTCGATTCCTGAGCTTCATTCGACCAAGTCCTGCGACCGGATGTGTCGTCGATCTCACCATCGGCATTCGTATTCATCTGGGCACGCTAACGGTTTGTTNCNGACAATAGATCTGAGTGATTTGGGCTTCGAGTCTAGTATTGAAGAATTCATATATTGCTCGCTTAAGCATCATAGGCGTATGGATGATGTGTAAGGTTCAGATATACTGGTATACCTCCCATGCAACCACTAATAAATACACTGCAATTAAGGTAACTGAATTGGTGCCCATTGGTACTATACTTTGATGTTGCTTTCAGGACTATATTCGTTTCAGGACTACAGTTATAATGAGAGTAGTCCTGTAAAAATAATAAATTAATTTAGTCTTTTTTGCCATCCATACCTATTTCATTGCACTTTTTGACAAAGCCCTGGGTTGTTCACGACTTTGCAGATATCTTATTTCTACTGACGTTCATAGATNTGTTTTACATGTTTTGGATACTGCGACACGTTAGATAGCGGGTAGGCTCCTACCTTCGAGTCACAGCTCTCCGAGGCATTGCACACATCAGTTCGAGTCAAGTCGATTTTTGAAGGTGACGCGAGTCAAATATTGACAATTATCAGTCACTGGTCGAGAATTTAATAGAATGTTGCAACAATTGTATCGGCAATTATGATGTGCAGGGATGAAAATCAGAATAATCAGTGCTACCATTTTTAAAGCCTTTTAAGAACTCTTCAAGCATAAACGAGGTTAGCCTATTCCAGAGCTCTTCAATTCTCTACTAGTCGCTGACGAGTGACGATTACCCCTGACGAGAGACTATTCGGGTTTATTTCGATAGCAATATTCTATTCAACTGTATACTGAAGTTGTGTATCATTTTTTCACCCTTGGTTGCAGCCTCTTTTCTTCATTCGAGTCCGACGTCTGGTTGCGCGTCCATCGCCAGTTCAGACCTCGACTCGGCAGATTTCATGTACTTCAACATAAACGACGACTCGTCCTATTTCGACGGGGACTCGCTGTTCGCGGACTCCACGTTCTCCACGAATATCTTGAGTCTGCTCGAGGAAGGGAGCATCAGCTGCAGGTGGGTGACCCTAGAACAGCTAATTCTGTGTGATTACACTCATTGGATCAAAATGCCTGTAATCTNATTTGTGAAATGTTTCTATGCTCTAATTCGAATCTAATTTGCAAATAACTGTGTATCTATAATTTTAATCTAATTTTCAGAACCCCGTTCCCTGCCAGCGATTGGTCGGATTCGATCAGCGAGTTGGACTTTGACTGCNGCGAAGGCAAGTCGCAGGACGTGAAGAATTGCGACGCTCTCTCNGATATCGGGCCNTCTTGTTCCTCGCCNCCTCAACGCAGAAGGTAGGCGGACTTGACTCAAATAATATTCTTGATAATGAACATAGAATTAGGGTCGGTCACCTATTTATAGCGACTCGACTGGACTCGAGTCAAAAGGTAACATTATAGATTGACGCGTGACAGGATGGCAAAACGACAGAACAAGAACGTCAACAAATGGAGCGAGCGGCCGAATAACGAGTCTGAGTCTGTGGCTGCGACTCAAACCTTTGATCGAGTGGGAGGCTCGCTGTTGAGTCACCCGATCAGCGAGTCGACCTGGTCAAGTCTGAGCAGCGACGAGAAGCAGGAATATCTAAACAAGCTGTGGACCACAATCTCACAATCTCTCTCCTCAGAGGTAACTCTTACGTTTAANTATATCCATTGCAACTCAATNTTAAATAGAATTAATGCTGAGTTACGATTTTTGAGACTTGCTAAAACNACTTCAGGCAGAAGTAGAAAATGAGAGGTTTGTGTCATTGTTGGCNCTCAAGTAGAAGTGGCAATTTCCGTGGAAAATTNAAAGTTATGATATATTTCATGTCCCAATCCAGTTTGANAATAATCCCGACCCAAATTGTAAAATTTTATATTTTATTTTGAAATTATAAATTTACTACTTGATAAAAATGTTAGTTTGACTGCAAAATCGCTGCGCATCGAATTTCAACCTATTGAGGTGTAACTATGACAGTAAAATCTGTAAAATTTATAATTTATAAAAAATCACATTAAAAATATTTTCAACTTTTATTGAGNAATCCATGAAATCGGAAAGTTGTCTGTAAAAATNATGTATAACAAATGTAGCATAATTCACGGCTATCGCAAAATTAATGTCACGACTGATGACTAGGGTTGGGAACTATGGTTTTAATGAATCTGAATTGAATATCAACTCTTGGCCTGTTGTGTGAATCTATATTGGCATGATGGTCGGAAATCAAATTCATGGTGAATCTGTCGAAATGTGGCCAAAATCGTTCCATCCTTTTTCCCAAATTCAAATCCCGTTTCTGATTTGATATTCAAACGTAAGCCCGTGTCCAGAATTGATTTTGCATCGCGTCCAAATCTGTTTATGGCTGCGATTTGGTCAAAAAGTGAAACCGCGACGAATTTCCATCCCGAGTCCTAACCCAGGACCAACTGGACGTCCTGGAGCTCCTCTATCCTTCTCCCGCGACGAGAAGAGCGAACGCGACCAAGGACGTCGAGTTTGTGGCTTTACAACGATCTCTCAAGTATCTACGGCAAAGGACTTCGGGAGAGCGATCGAGCGCGACGCAGCTACCGACCAATCGAGTCAACGTTTTGAAGTCGATCATGACCTTCGACAATGTCACCGATGTTGACAATGCTAAGCCCTCTGGATTTGAACTCACAAAAACACAAAGGTGAGTAAAGCAGAGTTAGTTCTAAGGCAAGGCTACAGGTAGGTAGTTCTAAAGCAGGGGTCACCAACTCAAAACAGGTCGCGGGCCACTTTTCAAATTTCGCAGAGGCCGCGGGCCGCATGAATTCGATATAGATGAAAAATATGTAGCAACGTTCTAAAACTCTACGTCAGTACGACGGTGAGCTACCTAACATAGGCGATGGGCATATTGACCACACAAGAAATAATATTTTAATAAAGGATTACAAATACAACAAAAGATCATTATCATCAATTTTATTTTATTTTGAACTGTGAGCTGTGCACGATACCTGGAAACGATTTTCAGCGACTAAGGAATCGATATTGGGACTAGCGAGATACGTGACTAGCCGAAAGACCATCTTCACGTAAAGCTTGATCTTGTGGGGAAACCCGAAGCCAGTGGTTATCAAACTTTTTTAGACACGCCCCCATTTATGATACTAAAAAATCATCATCACATCAATCCCAAAATGCAACCAGAATGCTACCAATCCCAACGTCTAGTTTGATGGCATGGAAGGTTATGACTGTTGATAAGAGAATTCTCTAAGATGAATTCCGGACTATACACAGAGCAATAACATTCCATCGAGGGAGAATCAGCTGATATGAATGGGCATACTTTTTTGACTTGCAATGGCCCAAACACTGCCAAGACTGAGACACAATTAGAAAACGGCTTAGGGCAGTGGTTCCTAAAACTGGAGAGCTTATTTTCAGTTGAGCGCATCTCCGCCTCCCCTTCTGATGCTTTCTCGCCCCCACGAGGGGCGTGCTCTCCCCAGTTTCAGGAACCACTGCCCTAATCCGTTTTCTAAGCGTCTCGGTCATGGCAGTGTTTGGGCCATTGCAAGTCAAGACAATATGCCCATTCATATCAGCTGATTCTCCCTCGATGGAATGTTGTTGCCATCACTACATCCGTTTTTGCTAGTGACGAATAGTGATATTGGGCACAAGAGAATAGCTTATTTTGAAACAACAACAGCAACATGCTGAAACTGTAGTCAATTTCAGCATTTCAAATTGGTTTTCTTAGTTTTCTTCCGAAATCTCAAATCAGCTCGCGGGCCGCAGAATATGACTTGGCGGGCCGCGTGTTGGTGACCCCTGTTCTAAAGCAAGACTACTTACTTTGTAATTACACAGAAATCACACTTCTACTTGTACTTCAGTAGAGATTTCACTGCTTAACAAAGTAGCTGAGAACTCAATCTACTTTCACAAAATAGCTTTCACTATTTTCGGCAAACCTGCACCATTTTTACTTATTTTGAAATCGCTACTCTTACTTTTACTGTTGAAATTTCACTACTAATTCTGGTAGTTATAATTTTAGTATACTTCCACAAAATAGCTTTCACTTTTTTAAGCAAATCTGCTCAGTTTTTACCTACTTCTTAATCGCTACTTGTTCTTTTACTCGAGAACAAACAACTTTTACTCCTCTTACATCTAGAAACTCTAGGAAAAGTTCCGAGGAAGGGTTGCCTCGGAAACGAACTCCAGACCGATGCCGCAGCCGTCCGAGTTCTCGGCACGACGGAGTCTTGTCAACGGGCGAGTCCAGACACGCAGAGTCTTGCTCCGAGTCTTCGTGCGTGGGGTGCTGCAACGAACTCCGGCGGTCCAACAGCGAAGGGAACATTCCCGGGTCCGTCGGNGCTCTCAAGGAACAACGGGTCAGTTCAAGCANCATACTGCAGGACTGAGCTGACCAATCCACGTTAATTTCGACTAAAATAATTTTTATAAGACACTCGTTGACGTACAGAACTTCAATATACAATTTAATGATATCTTCGTATTGAAATGAACACGAATAGTTCCGGCTGANACTCGTGAATCTAGTCTGAGCCAACAATATAGTCTGAAAAGTACATTGAGGTTTAGCCTTCTGTTCGCTTCATGANACTCTCGCATCTAANTGGTCTTAATGGATCGGTAAACTAATGATNAGTTTTAATGTAATTTACTACGTCGTGTTGTAAGACAGAGTTCGTTGTGTACTTTAGAAATGAATACCTCAATGCTTCAAGCGTCCCAGCAAACTCGTTTTAGAGATGACGTCTCATATCTCTAAATAATAGACGAAGACTACGGTCTCTCGAGTTTTGCACATGAGAATAAAATTGTGAGATATATGGCGGGCGAGGGTGTTCTNATTTTCAAGTTTTATTGCAGAAACAGAACCGACAAGCTCGTCGTTGGACGAAATGGACAAAAACGCGACAACGCAAAGAAAGCCGACAGCTGCAGAAGGAGCATCGCAGCGGATTGTTCCTGAACGAACGGAAAATGAAGTTGACTCGTGACGGCTATGAGGAAGAAGTGGAAGTTGGATGATGATAGTATTACTGTGTTGTCGTAAATAGGGCTGGGCAAACTCGAGTCCCTGAGTAATTCCTTTCTGAATCGAGTTCGTTGCAGCAGTATGAATGATGTAGATNGTAGTCAATTGGTATTTTTCGTTCATACCTATTTCATTGCATTATGTGACAATGCTGTGGGTTGATNACGACTTCACCAATATGCTATTTCCATTAACGTGCGTAGTTTTGCACTGCATGTTNCGTATGCTGCGATACGAACAGTCGAGGTTTACATCCTTCCACATTGGAAACNACGATTCCCGCTCAGTGGCAAGGAGCGTGTCCCTTCAGTACTCGAAAAATCATCTGACTTCTTGTCTCGAATCATTAGAATTAGTGCTCGAATCATCGTGCTCAGCCCCAGTCGTAAAACGGTGATTGTGTTGGCAAAGGGGGTTGCTGTCGTTTAGTGAAGAAATTTTCTATCCCTGACTGTGATG
>ATSW01007379.1:0-11854 GCA_000444245.1 Botryllus schlosseri
CCCCTGACGAGTGTCAGCCGAAAATATTCGGGTTCATTTCAATAATGAATATACTATCCAATTGTATATTGAAGTTCTGTACCTCCAAGAAGCTCTTCAAATATTTGGGTTTATTTCAATTTAAACGTATTATTCAATTGTATGCTGAAATTCTGTGCTTGCAAGAGTCTCATCACCGATTATATTTTATTTCAGGGAAAACACTCTTCATTACTTGTCCCAGAGAAAACTAAAAGGCGAAATCGGCGTCGGTGATAAAAACATTGTTTCGCAAATGGTAGCTGAGTTTTAGTTTGCGGTTATGTGAGTCTTGTTTTAATTGAATGCTCGACTCATTTTCAGGACCCAGACGCGCCTTTCAGACAGAAAAAGCCGCTGGCGGACCTGGACCAATGCGACGAAGTGCGACTGTTGAAGTCCATGTTCTCTTACATTAGAGCAGGGAAAATGGACAAGGTGTGAAACGCGATCTGTAATTGGACGCCTGGATATTCTAATTAGAGCCAGATGCCGCTAATCAAATTCTAATCTCATTTGTGAAACATTTCTATGCTCTAATTTAAATCAGAATTCTGGTTTTCCTGAAAATACCAGAGGAAAACTGTATCCTGCGAACGAGCCAAACTTGGTCTACAGACATTTAGCATTTCATGCTTATGTGAATATGATCTCCGATCTGATATGAACTGAACTTGACTTAATTATGATCTAATTTAAGAAAAAAAGTAGCTATAATTCTAATCTAATTGGAAATGGTGAATATTTGTAGTAATCAAACTCTACCATGAGCAATGAGCATGGTTGGTTGTCGTTGCCCTGTGACTGAAATTATAATGTTGGGTTGAGTTTTTCATTAATAACTCTTGGATTACCCACTGTCCAGGCGATTTGTGCGAATCCAAAATTTTCGAATGCAATAACTTTGCTTTTACCGGTTGCAAGTGAGCAAAATTGGTTAGGCATAGTTCTTTTAGACGACTTGACAACTTCATGCGGTCGACATAAAATTTGAAAAAAAGATTTCATTTATTTATTGTAAATTCAAAATTTTCCAGTTGAAATCTACCAGTTGAAATCAAGTCATATTGGTGCGAAGCGATTTTTAGGAAACCTATTAATTTAATCAGTGAATCACCAGTTATTTTTGAACAACGATAATGTACAGTTATCTAATTCAATAACCAATTTTCAACAGAGAGGTCGGAAATTGTGAATAGTTTTGATGCAAAACTACCAAAAATCTAACAAAGTGACTCTCGCTGCGTACTTTGTGAAAAACCGGAAATGTCTATTCTTTTTCAGGCTAAAGAGCTGTGTATGCACTGCGGGCAGCCGTGGAGAGTCGCATCGCTCGACGGCTGGAGGCTTTACGAAGATCGGAATAAAGAGTGCAGTGAGTAACGATCGATTTGTGTCTTCAAGTCGTCAGGGTGTATAAACACAGTATGCTGAAATATATTCTGTAGCAATCCCGGGATTTGTATTTATTCAATTACCGGTATTTCGATATTATATATGGTGATATCAGAGATAAATTTTCCTTCACATAAGTTATCTTTACACTGGTGTTATTTAGAATAAATTTACCTTATCGTTAGATGTGACTTACAATGCTGTATACTGTGGCAATTTCTAATCTGGCCTTTTCTGATAGCTGTGAAATTCATGTAGACTGCAAGGGAAACGTCAGTATACAAATTATTTTATGTGTTGGCATCCAATTGCGCGGTACAAAGATGCTGTCATATTGAAAACAGATGAGGATTTGTTCATATTTCAATCTGGTTTTACAGATGTTAATACTCAATCTCTAAAAAATGCGGCTAGCGGAGTTGATTAAAGCTTGTGGGGTACAAATGATTCACACACCACCTTCATACACAATTAGAATCGTTAATAATCGGAAGCGCAATCGGCATTTCAACCGTCAACTTGTGACAATATGAATTCATTTTTATGCTGTATAGAGTCTTGAGGCTGGGTTGAGTGTGTGTATAACTCGATTCTGCGAGTGGTGTGTTCCCACTTTGCAGTGATCAGTTCACTCGGTTGATGGGTGTCATTGGCATCATGTCGACTAGCTGTTTCCAAAATTCCATCCACGCTTTGCCGTCACTATGGTCCACTTTCGGAGCGTGTATAGTTGATACCAACGGGAGAAACATGTTGTGGCTAGTGGACATGTCTTCTTCGTCATATGCGGAACCCTGTTAGAATACAATTGTATTAATTGAGTAATTTATTGAGGGGATAGCAGATGATCTAAATAGAATTAGGTAAATATTGGTAGCTTTCACACCTTACTTAACCTCCACTTGATGCAAGCTGTATTAGTAGACTTACCCTACAGAATTATATGTATCATCACAGGAGCTGTAATGCGTTTGGGTGTTGAACTTGGTGATCTCAAGTTTTTATGAGGTGTTAAACTATCAGGGGCGCCAGCCCCCCCTGGGGGCATTAGCAACCTGGAAGGAAGAGCTAACTACAAAGTGGGCGATTGTGGGGTGCTGAGAATAAAAGGGGCATTATAGAAATCAGTGTGAAAAATTCTATATTTGTGCGCTAAGAAGGGGTATATGAACAATGAACGTGCTGCTACGTCGTTCCCTGTTGTAGAAGGCGCATACAATCTGAAATATCTCTTCATATATGTTCATTGTTCATTGGCATGCGATAATGGGTTTTCTAACCAATCAATTATGCCGAGTAGAATTCTTACGTATAGAGGCTTATTGTAGAGCACACATATATAAACGCCTGTACAACGAGTATGGTGAATTTTTAAAAACGTATGCACCACAACGAAGTACAATGACATTTGAAGGGATATTGGCTTGCACGATTTTATTCCTGGGTGGTGTCTGTCCCAAGATTCATACAGAGTTGTGAGTTGTGACTATTAGAAATAATGTGTAGCTTGCTATCTGTGAAAAATTTACTTAGAGAAGTTGTGCGAGCAATAAACAACAACTTTTTGTCGATGTTAGGTTACAGCGGGAAGTTTGTCAAATGAGCTATTGTCCGAAGGGGTGCTGTGTAAAAAAAGTTTGGGGAAGACTGGTCGGTGGTTAGGCAAATGGGTAATTCCATGTCAGATCAACCAAAAAAATGGATTTCGTCACCACATAGTGTCAGATTTTGCTGAAATTTGGCTCAAAACATCATGAAGTATAGCTCACTAAATCGCAATTTATTTGAAAGGAATTACTTCGATAGTTTCAAAGTTATCGCATGATGAAAAACAGGCTTTTCATGCCCATTCAACCGTGAAATTGAAGGGCTGTTTTTAAGTATATTTGGAATTGTCTGTAAATGAGCTACTTTGATCTTAGAGTGTTGTTCACTTTGTTATGTTGTTTAAATTGATCTATTCTATCATTCAAGTGCGAAATTAGTGATTTTTGGTGCACGGCCCAGAATTTATTTCAAGTTGAAAGACGGTACCTCTGGAAATCACTCAAGCATGACAATATTTCAGGAGTCTCCCTCTCATTTCTGTCTACTTGAAAAAAGTTATGAAGGGTGGCAAATGAAAGCTGTTGTAACATAGATTCCTTAGAAAATAAGTTTTTATCTAATATTCACTTACAAAGTTTTGAAAACAGGGTATATTTCAGGTCATGAAAATGTAGTGATTTTCCTAAAAATGATGTTTGATATTCTGGTTGCTGTGTTACCTTGAGACAAACTCCTGCATGTTACTCATTTTCTAGAAATTCTTTGTTCTAACAGCTTTCATATGACACCATTTACAAAAATCTTGAAACAGACAGAAACGAGAGAGAGACCGCTGAAATATTGTCGTTACGCTTCAGTGGTTTCTGGGTTTAATGAGTTACATTTTGGGATGTCAACCAAAAATCAGTAATTTTTGTCCTGAATGATAGAATAGATCAATTTATACAATATAACAAATTGAACAACTCTCTAATTGTCAATATAGCTCATTTACAGAAAATTACAAATCAGCCTGAAAAATTACTTGAATTTCGCGGTTGGATGAGCATAAAAAGCTTGTTCTTTATCATGCAATAACTTGAAAACTACTTATGTAATTCATTTAAAATAAATTGATATTTACTTAGATATACTTCATGGTGTTTTAAGCCAAATTTCAGCAAAATCTGAAACTCAAGAGATTCCCAATCTCTGTTTTGATTAATCTCAAATTGAATTACCCCATGGATTCAGAAGTATTTATGTCAAGTTAATTTAGAGGTACTATCCGTCAAATATTAGTTAACAAAACATATCAGCCAGTTTCCTCTCCAAACAAGCTTTCATATGACATGTTACTTTCCAATTTTCGTGTAGACAGAATTACGCTAGATATAATTGAAGTTCATGTTACGCATGAACGATTTTGAAAAGTGTCAGTTTGTGAGGTGGGTTTTAACCCCTGACCCCATTTGATTATGTGACAATTTTCCCTTCAATAGCAAGAGTTTCCTCTATTCTATCATTAGACACCATAATCCACTCTCAAGTACTTGACTATGCTGTTTTATAAACGTTACTGTAACAGGTAATGTAAAAGTAATTGAACTTCATGGTTGGGTGAGCACAGAATGGCCATTTTTTAAAATGCAATAACTTTGTGATGGATGGACCAATTTTGACAAAATTAAGTTTGCTGCAGTCAGAACTGGATACCAGATTTACCCCTCCATTTTCATTGCAATCTGACACCTAGTGGTGACGGGTGCGGTTGATTTGACATGGACTTACCCAAAATGTGATTAAGAGAATATCGTGATCAAATGTGGGCAGGCAGTGTATGAAATGAGATATTCTTCAGTGCTGAGACAAATGTCAAGTTACGAATCCACCAAGACGCTCGTATTGCAACTGAAGTATCATCATTATAGGGTCCGAACCGTCGCCAATGTTCTCGATTTCACAGTCAATATTAGAAATTGAAAGAAACTGTAGCATGTAAAATCAAAATGGTAGGTAATGCAAATGAACTAGGCTGAAATTATGAAAAAGGCTAGGGCTGCAAACCATGTGCCGGAGCATTAGGGGTGTTGAAAAACGATTTTTTTCTCAAATGGTACTGGCCCCTTGATAAAATTGTTAGGTTGCCGTCGAAAAATTTGGATTTGAATAAAATAGTATTTATGGTGACCAATTCTTTAATTATCAAGTATAGGTGTGCCCTCCGTAAATACTATTTTATTCAAATACAAATTTTTCGGCGGCAATAACTCCGCTTCCACTGGTTGGAGTTGAACCAAATTTGGTGAGCATCGTTTCTATAGACAACCTAACAATTTCATAGGGTGAACATGAAATTTTGATTTTTTTTTGTTTTTTATATAATAAATGAAAAACTTTATTCTCCTGTAGCAATGTGGCTAGTGGTTGGAATTGAACCAAATTTGGTGTGTAGCCTTTAATTAGGTGACCTAACAATTTTATCAAGTAGCCAGTTCAATTCGAAAAAAAAAATCATTTTTGAACACCCCCACTTAGCATATTCCGAGATCATCATTCTGACCTGCAATAGCACGGATATAATGAACTGACTCTTTCGCCGACGATGAAGCTCCGTCAGCGCCACTTGAACCTCGTAGTGGCACCACGGACTTGATGCGAACGATTGCGACAAAACGAGTATGATGTGTTTCGACGCCCCGATACACTCCACGATGTTGTCGGTTATCCCGGCGCCCGGTATGAAATCTCTCTCGTTCAAGCACAGAGTGTAGCCTCGCTTGTCTTCCAATTCCTAGATTCAAGCACGGCAGAATATTTCTTCAAGAGTTTCTTGAAGGTACGGAACTTCAATATACAATTGAATAGTATATTCATATTGAAATGAACCCGGATATTTTCGGCTGACACTCATCAGGGTTAATCGTCAGCAACTAGTTGAGAATTGAAAAGAACATTGTATATCGACAATCGTATCACAAAATATGACGTCACCAGCATGAAATTTCGAATAATAAAGCGTTCAATGTACTATTTTTAGATGATACACCAACTCCTTTTGTTGACACAGGCTTGGCTGGTGTATTTTGAATAAGTCGTCTCCAAGGCACACAAATGAAAGTGTGAACGCCCTCTTCCGACGTCGCCAAATCTGTCGTGCCTTGGAGTCGACTTTTTATCAGAATACAGCAACCAAAGTATGGCAGTCTTTTTTGAAGAAGGTCATGCTTATAACTGCGTTTAGCTAAGGTAGAAAACAATCGTTTTGAAACGTATCATTGATGGTAATCAAGCATTACCTCAACCCTGACTTTGTTTCCTTAACATGAGACAACTTTCGGAATTGCAACATACATCTTTTTGGTCAGTGCATTGTGACAATAACTATAATCCTGAAATGTCTTACGTTATGCAGAAATTACAAACTACGCACTACTTTCTATATCTCAATACTCGAACAATCAGTAATTTGGCTTGACAATAACACAGAATAATGAAACTTAAATCAAATGTTACAAGTAAAAAAAGCTGTGAGATTCTGCTACTCGCCATCTCTTCCAACTGGCAACTTCTTGAAATCGAGTGAGCAAGTAGCGTTGACATGTCCGTTGTTTTTGGAAGACTTACCTCTAACAATGATATCACAAATTCTGCGTCTTCACCGCTGTTTGGATCGTATGACACGAAGGCATCGAATTTATAATCTTTTTCAGTTCCAATTCCAGTTTCAGGATCACTCTCTTGTTCTTTCTCCAGCAGCCCTTGGAATCCAAGCAGGATCTGATCTTTTATCTTTCGTTCTCTTTTCTAAACGCAATTTCGCCACACTTTTTGCTAAGTTGCTCAGAAGTGGTTGCGTCGTGATCCTACCTTTTGCGCGTAAAAATTAAGGAGAAATATTCCCGCCAGCGATAGAAACACCCCGAACACAACCCCAGAGATAATTCCTACAATTGGAAGTTCCTGACAATATTGCTCATCCTTGATTTCCATGATTTTGTATGCCTTGCTATTGTCCGCAGTTGTGCACATCAGACTCTGAAGGTTGAGGAATGCTGTTAGTGCAGGTGGAAATGGGAAGAGGTTCAGATATAGCATGCTCTTTTCACAGATATGCAATACGCTATTAGCTCTTTACGGCTGTAAGTCTTTGTTGAAATTTGATTTCAAGATTGACGAGTAGGCCTAACAGAGTCTGATATCTTCATAAATGATAGGGCATGTGATTGAAATGTCCTTACAGACTTTTCCTGTAGCATATATTCCACCACTTTGCAGAGACTAGGACCAGGGTGTTATTATGCTTCGGGGCACAAATCTGAACTTACTAAATGCTCTGTCAATGTGTAGTGCCTATTTATGCTAATTAGATTTGTATTTGGGGTCCAAGCACTTTTAAAACTTGATTATGATGTCAGAGCAGCATAACTTACGTGCAACCTATTTCTTGCTATCAGCTCCCTTTCTTCTTTTATTGCATGCATCCAATCTATCAACGATCTTGACGAACATTCACATTTCAGTGGATTTCCTTCCAAAAATACCATTGGTATTACTTCCAACAGGCTCACTTCTTTTCCTATAATCCTGCGTACAATATACAAATGGTTCCTTATTTGTCGCTGTGGTATATTCCTTCCCAAATACTTGATTTTATTGTAAGTTAAATCCAGTGAATGAAGCTCAGGGAAGTGCGCAGATATGGTCTTATGCGATGGTAATGACATGATGGCGTTTCGTGTGAGATTTATTATTCGTATTTTCGGTGGTAACCCATTAATTGGCATTTCTTCGATGGAATTGTCTGCAAAAGATATGTAAATTTCTTCTGCTTGTTTCCTTGTTGTTCGTGTGAACGTAGAATATTATTCATTCTAATCTGCTTACATCTTAGCAATGTGGACGAAAAATCAGGTAAAATTTAAATCGTGTTAGCATGTTACCAGATAGATCAATGCTCCGTAACTCTGTCAAGTTGACGTAGTTGATGTGCCGAGATTTCAATCCCAATCCTGTCAAATCCAGTGTCCTCCAGGCACTATTCCCTTTGAGCTTGACTTCTGTTCCGGGCCGATAACTACCCTCCACATAGAAGATGTGGTTTCTGTCTGTCTGCAAGAATAGACCACAGGTGATTGTTATTATGAGCACAAAGTGCACTTCTACTGTATGAAGTGATGTTCGATAACCTATTATCATGTTTGGGATGATAACTGATTTTGATTCGCCAAAAATTCTGGCAATAGAACAAAATGAACTTTTCAGCTAACGTCTATCTCTATCATCACTTATGGAGGACAAAATCACTCAGTATCACTTAGTTGCTATGGTCATGCCCAGAGCCACCGGCTTAATAAGGCCTGCATGATCGTTGACATCAATTTGAAAGCTTACTTGCACTGCTTTTGAGCAATTGAGGACGACTTCCATTTTATCCGCCCTGCATTTCGTGGGAGTACAATCGGAATACCTGAATCCAGACAATTGTATCAAATACTCTATCATATTTCAATAGCCACTGCACGCACCTGTAGTATCCCGCCATAGTGTGAATGACTCGTCCCTTGAATTTCATTGGACTGTCACAAACTGGATAGTTTCTTGCTATCAGTAATGGATTCCATGGTACGAACCTTGAGAAATAGTTTGCGAACGAACCCAACGAACAATCGCAGCGCTGTGTGTTGAACGGATGAGAATGCGAAATTACCGAACTGATTTCTTGCAAAGCTATGTTATTAATATTGTATTGTACTGTTCTTCATGTTAGTCTTCAGTTAATATTGCATGAGCTTCTTAATCTAGATAATTGATTTATCTTCTGAATAAATCAGCCTGCATGTTTCTTATAATTGCAAGCCCGTGCTTGAAACTTGAAACATTGTCTTAATTAGAAATTTGAGTTTAAAAGAGTCATGCATTACCTAATTAAGGCTGGGCAAAATCGAGTATCTGAGTGATTCGATTCTGAATGACGTATTATGCTTCGAGTCGAGTATTCGAGTACCGCTCATTATGACGTCATAACAGAATGTTATATGTCAAAGCTCAATATGTACCTTTTAAGCCACCACAAATAATATAATGTGTGTTATTCATCACATAAAAGATACTTAGGTATATTTTTCGACCATACCGACTTTGTAAATGTGCTATTTCTAGTAACGTTTTTTTTACTGTTTTGTATGCTGCGATACGGACAATCAAGGTTTCAAGGCTACCACAGTGGAAAATAGCATCGTAAATTTAATTCTCGTTTATAAATTAACTTTCAGTGGCGAGGAGCGTATAATTTCAGTACTCGAAAAAATCGTCTTTTACTACTCGATTCGAATCATTAAAATTAATACATGATTCAGATTCGAGTACTCGAATCATTGTGCCCAGCCCTATTACCAATTGGTTACCGCCCAATCCGATCCATGTCAAGCTGTCCAATCCATNGAACTGCCAGCTGTACATGACCTTGATATTGTTGTCTTCCAAGTTGAGATACGTCAGAGCAGTAAGGTTTAAGAGACTTTCCAAGTCCTCGTCGCTCCAATCGCCNANTTGGTTGTTACTCAATTCCAGTTGTTNCAATGTTTTCGGCAATCCGTTAGGTATGTGNAGNAGCGAGTTGTTNTTAAGATCCAAACTGTCGTAAAAGTGTGATTGTTGAATNNTCTGNNNCANAGCCANAATAACATTGTTGTGACTTGNCCAAGAATAGGTCACATATGTCAAATTTTCTTTTACTTGCTTNTGTCAAANATGATACTATTGATGGTTACTATACTATGCTTTCCATCTTGCCACTGGTATCACCATGATTACTCTACAAATTGTTAACATCAATTTCCCGGGCAGACTTATTAGCTAATCNTCNAATGTTAATAATCCTNTATGNATTTCNAGTAAAGTTGAGTTTTACTTTCATTTGTANGTACACNACAAAATCATAGAGATTCGAGGTGGTATGTGGTGAGAAAAAGATTGAGAACCACTGATTTAAAGGAATGCAAAATTTTGAATATGCATATCTCTATCTGTAAACANCAAAGCAGGTCCTATGTTCAAATACTGATTGTCTTGTCAAACTTCCAAAAATATTCCGTTTGTTTGTAATCTGCTCTCGCATCTCAAGTTGAAATACCTCTACTAACCTGGTAAGCCGTTCTTGATCCGCAAACTTGTAATCTGGTATTTTCACAAGATTCTTGTTGTCTTTTATCGCTATTTTCAACAATCCGGGCAGTATACGGTCTGGTACGGCCTGCAGTCGTGCGTCTTGGCAAGTCAAAACTTTCAGGTCGTAAGAGCATCCCTGATTTGGCGGTTGCTGGAAGTAACTCATGAAGTCTAGGGCAATTTCGAAATTAGACCTCCCATCTTTTACAGTGATTCCTGTATTGAATGTAGGTTATTTTGTATGTGATTAGGTTATTGAATTTAATGTTAATACCAGTACGCAATACCTGATAAGTCTGTAGGTTGGCACCTTGTCTTCATGCTTTGGTCCCTTGACCGGAGGTTAAAACGCGAAATCACTACACCATGATTGGTCAGCCATTGTATCATTGTCAACATTTTCAAATCGCACTGCCACGGATTGCCATGTATAGACATTTGTGTGCCGTTTACGCAAAAATCATATTCGCTGCTGTCACGTATGTGGGATATTTGGTTTTTTCCCACATTATAAGTGTTGATGCCAGGTTGAATTCCTCGGGGCAGTGATATTAGTCTGGAATGTAAGCAGATCATTGATGGTAATATTACAAGACAATTGACCAATTATATGCAGACTCACTTGTTACTTTCCAGATTGAGATAACTCAAATTTTTTATGTGGATAAACGCTGTTGGTTCGCTGTAACTGATCATGTTTGATTGCAGTTCAATCTTGATCAGCGATGCTGGCATTTTTAGCGGAACACTTATCAATTTATTGAAGCTCAAATCGAGCACTTCTAGATTGATCACAGTCGACCAGCGACTGCTTGTGATGAATTTGATGTTGTTGTAATTCAATCTAAGTACTTTTAGCGTTGATGGTAAGTCACCGGGTATATCTGTGAGTTTATTGTGACGGATATGTAAATGGCGTAGATTCTGCCACTTGTCAAATTCTTTCAACTGCTGCGTGGGTAAATGTGTCAATTGTCCGTATGTGATTATTAAAGTCCGTAATGAATCTGTTGGGAGGTTATTGAGCCAACTTGTATTTACTTGCCCACCTATGTTAGCCCATATTGTGTGCAGTGTTGGTGGCGTATTTTTGAATATATTCTCCGAGTAGTTACCGAATATCATTTGAGATAGTCTCAATATTGATAATTTGGGAGGCCATATTATTTCCTCGTCTTGATTACCGCCATGCAGTCGCGTTAGAGACAGAATATGTGTTGTTTTTGGTATGCAGGTGGGAATTCCTGAAAATTTTTCGTTAGACATTGAAAGATAGACGTCTCCATCGTATCTTGTTATGTTGCAGTCTCGTCCTGTTTTGGCGCCATCTCGCAACCCATGAAAACGGTTGCCAATTATTGAAACGTTTCTGGCAGTTGCTGAATAAAACACAAAATAAAGTTATCAATGGGTTGTAGGATAGGCCAGTGCTCTTCAACCTTTTTCGGAGGGGTACACCCTTTTAACGTTTGCTCAAAACTCGTACACCCCTGTTCATTAGGGGTCTTCAAAAATGACTTTTTTTCTCAAATCGTACTGGCTACTTGATAAAATTGTTAGGTTACCTAATTTAAGCCTACACACCAAACTTGGTTCGATTCCAACCAGTACGGGAAAAATAAATAACGAAAAATTTGAAATTTTTCTGTTCACCCGATGAAAGTATTAGGTTGTCTATAAAAACGATGTTCTTCAAATTTGGTTCAATTCCAACCAGTAGAAGCGGAGTTATTGCCGTCAAAAA
>KE605624.1:0-10380 GCA_000444245.1 Botryllus schlosseri
CGGTCTGCCTTGCCAGCCCGCTCAGAGATGTGTATAAGTACACAAGATTATAGGGGGCGATGATCGGTGTGGAGCTTAAAAAGGGGGCGATGAATCGAAAAAGGTTGGGAACCACTGGTCTAGGCGAAAAGAAGGCTGCAAACCCCTGTACTAGGACGTGGACACTTTAAGTATAGTTGAGGTGGAACACATCCTCAGATTTTGATTTTAGAATGTCATTTGTATCCTCGTCTGCAGATTGCGAAATCGACAGGCCTACTCCCATCACTAGGCTACAGATCGGAATGAAACCTAATGTTGAAGTGTGAACAAAACAGGAAGAGTATTATCTAATAGTTAGCTCTCAGCCTTGCATCCAACTCACCATTACACGATGCATTTTTCCTGCCAAATCCCCACAATATTGTCCTAGCTATTTGGTATCCCGACGCCAACTGTGATCCCCCAGGCGCCGCCGGATATCTCTGCAACATCAACCAATAGTGTTCGTCCGGGCTGTACGTGTCTTTGCTCCACTGCAACAACGCTGACCCGACTTTACCATCCAAAAGTGCCCACTGCAGGAATTCTCTTGTGTACAGATTATACGCGAGGCATTTGACAACAGTCATATTATATGGCGGAGCGGAGTGAAGTTGATTTGTACAAAAGAGACGTTCTTCCATCACACCATCTTTTGTTGTATTTGATAATCTGCAATGTATTTAGACAATTGAATCTCCTGACTCAATACGTTCGTGTATATAGTGCGTTATCCATATGATCACAATATATGCCGCGACTTTGATACACCGAATTTACAGTTGCATTACCTCTTGAAGAAATTTGATTTGATTGTAAATTCACTTGTTACCGCACGAATGGAATTGACTCATGCGAGAGTGAATGTATGGTGTAGAAATATTATTATAAACAAGTCGCCCTTTACCACTGTATCAGTGTCGGTATCACTTGCGTTATGACATAACTCGATTCAGGATTTTCGAATAACTTGACTTGACTTAACTCGACTTATGAAAAATATAGGCCTATTATACGTTTTCAAAATGCAACCTTTTACATTACTGTACTTCCACCCTGAATTCTTTTTCTACTCGTATAATTGGTGAGATAATAAATTAATAGTATAATTATATATTCCTTCAAACTACCCACTTGTGTACTGTTCGGACATTTCGTTTCCCGCTTCAAGCAGCCATATTGCATCGTATGGAAAATCAGTCATTCTACTTGCGAATGAGTAGAGATTCTTGGTTGGTGCTTCCAATTGAGAACGAAGAGTTACTTATTTAACCGTATCAATAAGATACTAAATATCTTACTTCCAAATATATTGTGTTCGTTTCCGTATTTTGTCGTTGATATCCGAATATCCACCAATGCTGTTAAACCCTCGAAGTTCTTTTAGCTGGCGAACTATTTCCAAATTCATTCTCGAAGGAAAGTCCTGACGAAATTAACACACAATTGGCATACTCTGGACCCTAACACTAAGATATGCCCATGTATATAGTAGTCCATTCCTATCTCTAGGCCTAAACTCATATGATTACTGTAGTTATATATGCATTGGTGTACTTGGGATGCATTATTAATCGTCCGAATGTTTCAAAAATCCTTCCAAGGCTGGGTCGAGTTCANANCAATCCACCTTTCTTGCGGTACAGTCACGTTNAAGCTATAAGAATTATCACTGATGATTCTCGGAGATTGTATACTCTAACCTTCAACAATGTGTATACAAGTCGGTTCACCTGGGAANAGAGGTTGATGAGGTACTTCCAAGAATATGTGTGTTTAGGGATTCGAAGTAAATCTCTCATGCAANCGATATCGGCCAGCAATCTTGACACATCCGCATATCGTACGTTCTCACGTGTCNTAGACACAAANACGTTGGGNAAACACTTTGCTGCTTGTAGCGCGGCCGTGTNTGNCGCAACAGATGACTTCTTATCGATGTGAATGCAGTGTATGTTGTGGTCCCGATAGATGGCGCTGAGTAGGATTAAAAGTTGATTGACGTTTTCGTGAGCAAGGATGGAATAGGCGATGGGAAAATCCAGCTCTTCGATTGTNACGTCTGGCTTGAAGTACGGCGGGAATCTGTATCTGAAACAACATTTTTATTTGCAATTATCGATAAGTTTAGAAATTTATAAAATGATGAGTACTGCGTAAATCTTTGGATGGGCATAGGCGTTCAGAGNAACCAACTAACCATCCTTAGTAGGCCTACGCAAGTACAAGTGTCGTATACCTTCAGCATAATCGTATAGNTGGCTACTTTTAANAACTCAGGGTGCATCTTAGCNACTGATGTNAAATGATGAGTGACTCTNCGAATTTTCGAAATTCATTTATCAAAATGCAGGGCTATTTTGCCCTCCTTGTATGGNAAATCCCCACATTAGATGGGCGCAAACACACCTCATAATCACTTACTACTTTACAAATATATATAAATATAGTTTTGCGCTGACATATTTTGCGTAGATTGAAATATTGATAAACATAACCACCTGAGTAAGTGGTGAATATNGACAAAATCCTGGGTTTGTAACCAAGTCAAAATTCAATCTCACTTTTATACTTTTGGNTCGAGTCAAGTCGAGTCAATTTCTATTCACCGCCGAATCAAGTCCGAGTCCGGGTCAATGAGTATATGGTCGAGTCTGAGTTATAGTGTTGTGATTCNAGTAAGAGTCCAAGTAATTGTGTTTACTGATCAGTTTTGACTTCCATCCTGTTCAAACCACTGTTTTCAACTTTGCTCGAGTGATATTAGAATGGCTAGCCTTCATAATATCGTGATTTTTCNCAGTCNNAACAGTTCTTCGCCCTATTTTCCAAGTATCAGGNCCGATAGACGAAATACNAATAGTGTTATAACTTTACTATTCNTCGAAGTTACGATGAAATGTCTGTCTTGGCCGTCCTACTCTCGAGTCATTTGGCTCTTTTCAAGTCATGCACAATGACTCGAGTACAGGTCGAGTCAATAAACAAATTGAAACGAGTCGAGTCATTTTACACATTTGTTAAAATGGGTAGAGTCAAGGCGAGCCACNAGTAATTGGTGACCCGAGTCATTACNAACCTAGNAAAACCTACTTTTGAACTCCGGAAAAGTATAAGTACCTTGTTTATCAACAAACCTAAGAAGAATTTGGTTACCAATAGCAGCCATCTGATTATTTATTTATAAGCTTAAATTCTCAGCTCAGCATCAGAAAAGCTCCGGAGACTGAACAGGAAGATGTGTATTGTGTATGTCACTGNTTCTAACTTATAATAGTGAATAGCCTACAGTACATTCTCGTATTTTTCCTTAACTAGCCGCGTCTCCAAACTACGAAAGTGAGAGCGTTGTGGCACCACTGTGTAATAATATCGTTATTGAGAGTTTACGAAAGTATGAACGCGGGCCCCACAATAATTTATATCCCGCTTAAGATACCATATCGCTTGTCTGAATACAGCTAACGATTTCGTTTAATTTCTAATCACGGCTGNCGTATCCATTCTGAATCCAGAAAATTCAAATCCGCGACACATTACACCGACCAACAATCGACTCTGATGCCAACTTGAATCTTACTCCTGGCTCTCATCAATCCAAAATCTGGACTTGTACGCTGTATTCGTAGCAATTTTAAAGACTTTTACTACAACTCCAAAACTACCTACTTTGGTACTCCAAGTAAGTAGAGGTATTTTATTAATGTGCACGTCTACTTATGCATGAAGTGGATGTCAAGATATTCTCAGTGTTTATAATGAATATATCCGGTGTATAATAATCACTACATGTACACATGACAAAACAATGTGCCACTTACCTACGCTTCAACAGATCACAGTTTTTCGCCAATCTTGATACCTCCGCGTCATCGTCGATTTCGCGCCACGGGAAGACTCCATTTTGCCTCAGGCCATTTATATGAGTGATATTCCCGTTAATGACATATTGGCATTGGTCCCTCACCGATATACTTTCCAAACTACGTCTACCCCGTGCTGATATATCCTTCGATAGGTACGAAATCCTAGTGCTTACGCGATCGTATTCTGAAGAAGATGCTGTTGACTTGATCATCGGTAAAACGACACGGGCTTCGTAAAAAACCATTAGGCCAGTCGTTAGGAGTAAAATAAATAACGCTGCTTTGAAACTAGTTTTCAACGTACACGCTGTCATAATCTCTCATTATGTGCCATTCCTGTTACGAGATGAAAATGGTAATACACGTGAATAGAATGCTATTCGGCAATCGATTAGTAATTTGGTTATGTGACTGATGTTGATTAATCATTGTATACTCTCATGAAGTAACGGATCTGTTATATCAGGGGTGGGCTTGCTTCATGGGCTAGCCATGTATCGAAAATCTTAGTTTTAAAAGACCGACAACCAATGAAATTTAAGCTATCGAATAAAGTTCATTATTGGACGAAGACACCCGGCTGCCAGGTGATGGACATCAGGCTCATATGTGGTACAAGCAGTGCGGAGCAGTTCCTCCAAGTGCCGCTGACCATTTAAGGAATATTTCAGCTCAGTAATGTTATTACTCCGTAAATCCGTCATTCATGGGTAACTCGTAGCACAGTTTCGGTGTTTGGCTTCGTAATGATGCTCTAAGTTACTAGCTTTGTAATTTTTGAGGGAAAATTCACAGATTAGGCACAGTGGCTCACTTGCCTTATTATCACTAAATGCAAGCTCTTCCTCCCAATCTGATTTAAATTATCTATTTTCCTGTTGACACTTTGTTTTCCTGCATTATCACTCAACGACAATTTCTTGGCCAACCGGTGCAGTTATTGCTAGCATCTACAATACAAAAGGAAGAGCTATTTCCATTTTTGTTTATTTATCATTGATTGACGACCTTGACCATGCACCATTGTAGTAGGTGAAATGTTTATGTGAGCTCGATTTGAGAGTTTAATTGCAAAGTTCTTACGCTTTGTAGTAGTAGTAGCCTAGTACTTACCATCCCCTAAATTTTATAAGTGGTACGTAAAAACAATACGCGTATTATCAGTGCGTGATAGAATGAATCAATTTACAACGATGCTAAAAATGAACGATAGTATTGGTATCTAGAATCTGTCCTCCAAGTCTGAAATATCGGCATTGTTCAGAACAATCGGGTAACTGCAAAACAATGGCCATAACAATGACCCGTTGCGACTCTCCGATTGTTCGAACAATGCCGATATTTCAGACCTGGAGGACGGATTCTAGGTGGATCAGTGCCTGTGATCATTATTTTAATTTATATTTTCGGAATCGGCGCAACAGTAGCTTTCGATCAAGACCAGATTCAATAATTGCTGCGCTCAGGAGGATAGCTTTTGGATTGCCAGAAATCCTACAGTCGCTTACGCGAAACAATTCTCCACTCCAGCGTCGGCGAAGCGGAACGAAGATGTAAAATCGGTCGTTGCCGCTCCATGTTTAATTTATATAGTCAGAGAGTCAAAAATGATGCCTCAGTGCGTAGCCACCGTTGCCCGATTTCAAACTAGCCGTCAACCATGACCGTAAACAGCGCGGCTCGCCAGATATCGAAAAATCAAAAATACATTAAAAATTTACATACGGGCGAGGTCAGTGAGTGGTCATGATGGTCAAGTTCAAGATCAATACCGAATCGGACCCCTACAGCCCAGTTAATGGCATGAAACAACGTGGTATACTTTCTCTTGTCATATCCCACCATTTGCAGGCATAGTAAACAAGTTTATGACTCATATTCCGTCACGAACTTGGACTTGACCTTGACTATATTCTTGAAAATCACCGAAGCGTGACCACAATTAACAAACCCCTCAGAAAAATTCCCAGAACAAGGTTTGATGTTCGAAAAGGTGATAAATTACACAGCATACCGTACAAGTCGACTTCCGATGTTCTGGCCGAATTTCTGACTATATTTCCCACTCGGAATATATCTGGAGATTTTAAGCATGGGAATTTTCAGCCGAACTCTTCATGTAAGATCGTCGGTATTCCAAAATTGTCATGCCCTATACCTTCAAATTAGGTATCATATAAATCTGAAGACAGTAGGATTTCCATAGAAACCAAAAGCAGTCCGCTACGAAATTGAGAGACGAACTTCAACTTGGGTCACCAGTACCCCCCCCCCAATAAAAGGGTTAATAAAGAGCCGCAATAAGGGACTTGTCTTGGGGTGATACACGGAAGCACAGCCAGCGTCACCTCCGGGTTATAGCTCGATACGAATCGATGTAGTTGATTATGGATTTAATCCATTGGTCGAATTTTCTTGCCGAAGACCATGTGTTGTTGGATTTCAGGGCACACATACGGGATATTCAATTTTTTTCACCAATAAGTGCGAAATTGATAGTGAGAGCCAGACATGGGGTAATCGCGATTAGTAATCGTAATCGATTACGACGATTACAGCACTTTCAAGTAATCGTAATCGCAATCGATTACATTCGAAAAAATTCCGAAGTAATCGTAATCGTAATCGACTACTTCCCAAATCTAATCGATTTCTTTGTGAAAGAACGACTATGACATGAACTGAATATTCGTGAACAAGGAAGAGATGTTATACCAGTTACGTGATAGCACAAACGTCTGATTTTCAAATGCCATTGCTCATTATTACGTCAGAAGTAGCCTATTAACTTTGCTAGTCATGCGTAAGAAGCATCCACAGTAAAGAGATATTCGATGATTGTAAGAACACCCGTCGTGCTGTTTATCAGCTTATCAACACGTTTCATACGCCATAGTACTTCGCAGCAGGATAATTAATCACCACTTTGCTTAGTTTAAAATAGTAACTTTTGTATTGATGTTTGGTTATGCTTAGTTAAACGCAGTTTGGCCGTTGCTGATTGGCGAGCAGTAGGCCTATGTAGTGCGCACGTACGCCGGACAAAGATTTGAAATTTTGTTCTCGTCATATAAAACTAAGCATTAAACATCAACAGATGGTGATATATATCATAACCGAGCCGTTTTGCCGTTTCTCGTAACGGCAGCTTGCAGTACATTATCTGTATTAAGTTGACGGCAGAGTTTTATGTTCTCTTCATCTTATTCTCATATGACTCCACTGGAAACGGGCGCCAATCGTTATTTCACAATTCCTTACTCAACATTGGAACCTGCCTACATAGCCATGGGCTTGTATATCATGTTAGCGTGGGATATAGCTAGAATCAGAGCCAAAACAGTAATTCGTCCCCAGTCCTAACGTTGGTCTTTGGCCCCCATCGGGTGCTGTTTTCAAGTTGAATACTGTAAATCGTTAATAACATTATCAATTTCATTATACTATTATTAATTTTAAATCCTCTCTCTGCCTCCGATGGTCAGATTTGCGTCTGGTATCTTGTTATAATTTAGGGTTACCATATTTTGGATATCTAAAAAGAGGACACTTTTTCAGAAATTTCAGACTTGCAAAACCGGAGAAGAATTCTCAAGAAACGGTGAATTTTTCCCACTTTGTGGTCGGTTGACTAAAAAAGAAAAAGAAAAGGTCAACTTCTTGCTCAGAGCTCAAATCACCGTTTTTCACTCCGAAATACCCGCCGGAGCGTCCCTTCTGTGCTAATTTACGGCATATCAGTCGCATTTCGCTCTAAATATGACCTAAATTTTCGAAAAAGAGGACAAAATCTCAAAAAAGAGGACAGAAGGCCGTCCTCCGAGGACACTTTCGAAAACGTCAAAAAAGAAGACAAATCCTCTTAAAACAGGACGTATGGTAACCCTATTATAATTACTTTAGTGTATATTGTTAATTCATGGCCTCCGGTCTGTTATATAATCAAAGGATATTGTATCCCAAACGTAGCAGACTAAAATAAAAAACTTTCGTGAGACACACACACAAATTGTCATGTCTTTAATGCTCTGTGGGTGCCCGGGAGTGTTATTTGCATTGTGGGCTCAGATTGGAAGGACCAGACTATTAGTCACGCCGACCCAGCGTGGCTATTGGCAATGGGCACATGCTCCAAATTTCGGCCAAGGTCTTTCTTTAGTAGCAAACTTCGTGAAGTCGCGTGTTGTTCGAAACTGCATATGTCTTTTGGTGTGTCGTGGTACGGTATTGACTGGAACTTAAATGCCTATCACCATCAATTAGGGTTGCCTTTAAAACAGAAATCAAATTAAAGCAAACATGTTTAAAAGAAGGCCCTTGCTGAAAACATTTTTTTAAGCAATGACGTCACGAATATGGATTGACATTAACAATTGAAAATATAGGGTAAAATAGCTCCTTTTGACGAAATATCTTCAACATAACTGTTGAACCGACTATTTTGAGGGGTTCCAACCCTCCTATATCGATGTATGTCATGTCGGCTAAACGGGTGGCAATTGTCCGTAAGCTCATACATCATGTTATTTGGAAAGCATTTACACAAATAGGGCATAATTTTACAACTTAAAAAAACACAATTTTGAAGTTACTTAAATCTCTCGAAAATACTCTATAATTTATGTCGGTTTACGAAATACTTTTGAGTCCCCTTCGAGCTCGCTCCCCACCCCATTGGGAAATTTGAGGTGCGGCAGTCATGGACCTGGCAAGAATGCAAATCGTTGGGTATGATAAATCGCCCACTTTAAAAATGGGCAATATGAACATTATGACGTAACAAGTAAATGACGCATCTTTTTAAACCAAATTTGTTATCTCATTAGGCCTTTTCAGAGCAATCCATATATTGTCTTCCGATCTAACTTCTAAGATGCAAAATAAAAGTAATCGTGAGTAATCGTGATTACTTTACCAATGTAATCGTAATCGTAATCGACTACTTCCTGATTTTGCTGTAATCGTAATCGTAATCGTAATCGCGTCATTCAGAAGTAATCGTAATCGCAATCGATTACATTCATGAAGTAATCACCCCATGTCTGGTGAGAGCACAGGTTGGTTACTACTTGCTTATAGAGCGAAATGCTAAGCCGTCATGGTGGGGGTATCTACCTTCGTATCCGTTGTTAATCGCACACCCGAATAGTATGGTCCTCCGCTGTGTTCGCGGTGGTACGACGTCAGATACATATAGTGATGACTCGAAGAACGACTAAACTTCAATTGCTGCTGGCAAACTGCAGTACTGGTTTCTGATTACGAATAAACGAAAGTAACGATTATGAAATTATAGATTAAAACAGCTAATATGTTCTACTGCAACTGTATGAAAACTCGGACTTCAAAAACGCTTGAGAATTCAATATCATCAAAAGGAGGTTGCGCTTTCCGAATCATCTAATTTATCATTTTAGATCAAATAAAAAGCTGTCGGACTCACCTAATACCTTGCGCTGACTCATTTACATCGACTGACACAAGTTGAGAACCACTTTGCTATCTGATTTATAAGCTGCTACGCACATCAACACTCCGCCTCTTGTAAATTAATGGTTTCTGTGGCCTGTTATGTAAACATACTTACGCCCTTTAAAACGAGTGATATATGTTCGCGAGACATCAATTCGACTCGCCGCGGCAACGTTTCCTGGTGAAATTCACTTTGCGAAGTACTGATAGGGTGGTGAAACATGTGCTATTGAAATGATGACATCACTTTCATGTGAGCTGCTAATTTCATTTTGCTGTTTATTCGTGCGTTACGCTGGAACAGATGAGTTTTTGAATGTTCTTTTCTACCATACGTCAGGGCACACGGGGATAAATGGCTGATGACATGCTCTCAAATTTATGCCATTGCTTCAAAAGGAACATGGTGACTATGAAACGTTCGAGTAATTTCTAAAAACCCACCGTCACCTACCTTATGCGTTCCTATTAAGTGATAATCATAACGTCTTAAATGCACTGCACATATTAGATTCCATTTCATGAGCTCCAAATATTTTATTCATTTGCAGGATATTTATTCAAATGTCCGTGTTCATAGATGATTTACATTTACTCATGTATACACATTGAGGCCAACACAAGCGCTAGGAATCGATTCAATGCTGTCTCTTATATGCCATTGCTCCGGTAAAATAGGTAGCGAAGCACCATTACCTTAATAATCGTTGGGTTATATTTTTCATCTCAACAAATCACACATAATGTACAATGCGAGAAGACACAAGGCGATGTCATGAACAGATAGGAGGATGTCGAGCGACACGCATCAGTACCGATCTTTTACTCTAACATTCACCTCGGCCTAGAGTGCCCGATGTCACAGTTATTTTCGATATTGTTCTTTTTTTGAAGCCGCGGCTTTTTGTACTAGTTCTTTCCATTCCTTGTGAGTGCTTTCTTTCGTCGGGTCTTCTTCGTGGCTTTTTTGTCGCCGTAAGAACGGCAACCTTAGTCCTCGCTCATTCGATTATTTTTTTTT
>KE605626.1:0-10000 GCA_000444245.1 Botryllus schlosseri
ATTGCACGTGAAGGCAATATGCCCATTCATATCAGCTAATTTTTCCTGCATATGGACTCTTATAACTACTGCCAAAGTCGTATCATCTAGTAAGGAATAGTGTTGTTGGACACAGCAGAATAGCCAAGTTTTAACAACTGAAATCGACTTCAGCATTTCAAAATGCTTTACTAAGCGTCTTCCGATATCTGAATTCACTTCACGCGTCGCATGTGGCCCGCGGGCCGCGTGTTGGGGATTCCTGCTCTATAATGTGTAGTTCAGATTTGCAAATCTCTTCGCCATGAATACTTACTGATACATATCCTTTTATTTCAGCGAAAACGTAAGTTGTGATCGTCGAAAGGACTCATTCGCCAAGCTTTCACCAGTAATTATTATGCATGTAAAGATTTGGTTATGCACATTAATTCTGCATGGATGTAAATATGAATGTCTCACCCATCCATTTAACAGGACTATAATTACAAAGACAAGTCAACATGACATTTAGTACAAATCATACTTATTAAACTAACTCTCCACTGTCCTGGTTTGTGGTTATAAGACATGTAACAAAACTTGGTTACCAGCGGTTCGCTAAAATTACAGCAAGGCCTATGTATGAAATAGGTAGTATGATATAGATCAACATGTTATTTTGTCGCAATTGTATTTTGGTAATTGTCTTCTTAACGAGTAATTATAAAATGTAAGCTGAGTCGTGGACGACATATACTTCGGCTATAAATATAATATAATAAAGTAGTTAAACAACACCAATGAAATATTCCTTTGATATAGACCGGTGGTTCCTAAACTGTTGTAAGCTTAATGTCCTGAAACCCAATGTAATGACACGGTGTAATATTTGCTTCATAATATAGCGCTGGTATTATTGCGTCAGCATATTCAAAACCAGGAAAACCAAGCAACTGCATTGGATGGCGAGATTGGCAAACTAGGACACCAGAGTTAACAAACTAATTGATCAGAACGAGTTTTAAACATACAGAATAGCAAAATCGAGATTTCTGCCTCGCAGGGGAGTATGTGCTAGGCTTCTCGACCTTAACTGTCGCTAAGTCCAAGAGCTGCAATCGTCTATTTGAGAATGGACATGATCTCCAATGATTAATGTTATAACCGCATAAGCAAACCTAGAAACAGTTGCATCCATCTCAATAAAAGCTGTCTTCTTGCCATTCATTAGTGCTGTAGTTGTGGTGTAGTAATACGATAAATACCGATGGATTTGAGTACAATAAGTCGATAATGAGCCAGGTAGTAGATAGTGTAGTACAAAACGAAGTTGTACGTAGTTTGAGAAACACGGATGATATAAATACCTTAATGCGGAGGGCAAAGAATCGGTATAACAGTTTATGCTTGAACCTTGTATTAATACAGAGAAATCTATATGCGTCTCGATATGATAATCGGTATATATAGATGGCACGTTTTTGGCGTTCACAAGAGAAAAATAGTCGAATTTGTCATCACATCGTCAAACTAGAACGACTCGGCATGATGACATATACCCTCCGTCATCACAGACTCTATATGCCAATATCGGCTATGATCAGATGAAGGCTTTCAACTCTGTTGATCCAATGAAATTAATGCGCCAATTACAATGGTCAGCACATAATTTTAGGCAGAAAAAGTAAGCTTGGTTTTTGTTGTTCTGAAGAGCACTGATTCCGACTATGACCTCAGTTTTTTTTTTATTTTTTTTTAGATAATCCATGGTGCTATTTTGACAAAAATGTTATAGTTTTGCTGTATGGGCTGGATAAAAACTCGGCTCAGTCGTACAATAAATTTCAGAAATTCAATCTACTACAGTGGTTCTCAACCGGGGGTCCGTGAAACATTTTCAGGGGATCCGCGAAGCCTCAAAATAGTTGATAACCTGATTTGTATTTTTTAAATTCGGAAAATCATGAGATAGCTTCGCCTCATTGCTAGTAAAACTCTAGAGCAGTGGTTCCCAACCTTTTTCAACTCATCGCCCCCTTCTGAAGCTCCACACCGATCATCGCCCCCCAAATATTGGGAACCGAAAAACAGCCCTTTGTCAGCCCCCGCCCCCCAAAAACGTTGGTCTTTGGCCCCATAGGGTGACAAACCAAACCCAAGACCCCCCCCTCAGCCAGTGGGCCTTTTTTCGCTACATATCAGCTATACCCTATTTCATGTACTGTTTGGTGAGTCACCGTATTTCGCCTAAGCGCGCGAGGCGCGACAAAATTATATAATTCATGTTTGAATCGGTCAATATGGTCGGGAATTGCATATATATTGCTATCAATTTTTTATCCTCTTTCTGCTCGCCTAATCAGATTTATCGGTAGATGAGCCGAATGTGGTGTGCTGGAAAAGGTAGGACCCCTAAATAATAATTAAACATCTTCGGGCGGAATCGTTGTTATATTGACTTCGTTACATGATGCTATTTCGTGACCTCCTATATCTCCTATGTCAGAAGATATGGAAATCGTCAAAACGTATCAAACTAAAATACGCACGCGATATCAAATTGGTATTTCTGTACTGGCAAATATTTTTTTCCTTGCGGGATGGCATTTGTCCTGTAGGGTTAAAGTCGCCAGGACAGGAACATTCGACGCCAGCCATTGAGGCGCCTATGGACAATTAAAAATATATGTATCGAAGTTTTCGGTCAGCCCAAGGGCATTCCTTTTCGGCCACGGTTTTCTCGCTGCTGATCATTATGGCACACTTCTCCGAGTCGCATGCTACATGGCCTCTAACTCCACATGTCTTGGTGCGTCGACACGCAGTAATGGCCGACGCCGAAGTCTCCCATTTCCATAAATCATGCGCATTTTAGTTGAATGACGGGTAGGCCTACCCCAAAATCAAGATATATGAAATGATTAAATCGCGCCAGCGCGAAAAATTTTGGAAAAAGTGCATAATTTTCTAAAAAATTACTCTATAATTTTGTGCCCCACTCGAGTTCCGGCCCCCACCCCCAATTGGGGAGTTTGGGGTGCGGTAGTTACGTCCCGACTCCAATATAACCGTTTTAACGCGCCATCGCCCCCTATCGCCCCCTTCGTCCGATTTCGCCCCCCTATCGCCCGCTTCGTTATTTTCGCCACCCTAGACCGCCAAATCTCCCCCTGGGGGGCGATATCGCCCACGTTGGGAACCACTGCTCTAGAGCTCCCATCAACAGAATGGCCGTCGATGATGAAATATCCTTAAAGACTCATTTTAATTGCTAAATTGCCAATAGCCTACTGATACAAACATTTTGCTGTTTAGAGATGTTTTGTTGGGATTGTGGAAGAAAATTGGATGAGTAAGGTCGATCACGGTGACATGGAAATGTTAACAAAAATCCAATTTCTCCTGTGATATTTACAATCATTTTTTCCATAATAACTGCTGCTAGATAGAAATGATCAGACTTGACGTTATATGTTCTACAAAAAATTGTTCCATATGTGTTGCGATCATCCAAATGCATCTTCGAAAGCTTTAAGTGTTGTCATTACATTAGCCACCACCAATATTTGTGGAAATGGATTTTCGGCCCTCGATCGTTCACATCAACTCGAAGGCGCGGATTTTTAAGACAGGACCATGTGTTTCAAGAAATGCAGGGGCAGAATTCACTTTGAAATAACGGAAGTCAACCCAATTTCTACATGAATAGTATACTCTTATTTTCAAGAAAGGCCATTTTTTGCTGTTTATCACTAAGCCTTGCGCAAGACAGACGACGATCGCACGATAATTGAGCTAAATTTGATTAAAAATTTCCTGGGGGTCCGCGGGGTCCGTGACAGTTCAAAAGGGGTCCGCGAAGACAAAAAGGTTGAGAACCACTGATCTACTAGTTATTTTGACACGCTGAAGACTGTTTTAAATCAAAATACATCAACAAAATCATGTTTCGGGGTATTGGACTTATCATATTAGGAGACCTTCACTTATATCATGTACATAAATAAACTTTAATCATGTCTATGAGTATTTACCTAAATGCGCAAATAACGTTGCAATAATTGAATCAGATTTATCGCAACCACCCAGTTTAAATTAAATTATATATTTATTCGCAATGTAAAAGTAGAAAAATCTAAGGTTTAGTTCCCACCTCGTGAAATATTCAAGGGTAAATACAATGATTTTAAGCTTTTTTAGGGGTATAAATATCTTGTTTTCTAGAGTCAATCTGGCTAAACTAATGTGGTATTCGTAATCAGCAACCTTGAAAATCATCGAAACGGCTCAATACGTTCTGACTTTTTATTTTATTGACCATTGTTATCACAGGAACAATCAGTTTTTCATAGTTTCTTTTTTTGCATGCGTCCAAGAAGTTGTTTACATGTCATTGTAATTATAACGGTAAAACTCCGCCTATTATTCGAATCAGTGTTGTCGTCAGTCACTTGCCGTATTGATACGACTTGTAATCGACTCATTGCGTATGACTCCGCAAAATAATATGTCCGGAGACATGCTATGTGATTTTAACGGCCCTTTTCCGGTGTCTAGTGGTCGATGTCGGGTTGAGTTTTTGTGTTCGGGCGAAACTAAATCGGGCTTAAATCGAGCCGAAAAGTTACTTAGACATGACTCGACTGAGAGCTAAAAATAATATTGACTCGTGATTTGGATAAGCCCTGCTTCGAATTTCGTTTACCGCATCTGCTGATGCTCGCTAATTATGGGCGTTAGTCCAAAAGCTTAAAGTGGAACAAATTTTGCAATGTGAGTATGTATTGATTGGTGCGATCTTGGAGTTATGAACCTTGAAAATCTTGTCATTTTGTAATGTGACGATCCAACATCTTCTTTGCAGGTCCCCCTCACGCCCGTGGATGGTATCACACAGCGAGACATGAGAATCATTATTTTATTTCTTTAATCGGGATCGAAATTTTTCTTATTTGGATCATCATCTTTTGCTGTAATGTGAACGTAATATAACTTAGTGCTCTACAACGGTGTGTACATAACCACATCGAACAACTCACTTCATTTGAGTCACGCTATTCTCTATACAACTGCAACCACGTTAATATCTAGACCAGTGGTCCCCAACCTTTTTCATTGGCAGGGCCAAATTTAGAATTTCAGAGTACGGTCAGGGCCGCACGAATACCAGGGCAATGAAAGGAATCCGACATAGTCACCAAAATATGAAAATTGGCATTGTCCCGATTATTCGCTTGACGCCATTGGCCATCGTGTTGCCGCGCTCCCGTTGTTCAGAACAATCAACCTTTGCTGGCTATTTCGGAGTAGTTTTAATGCCCTGGCGAGATTTCAATTCGTATTTTTGCAATCAGTGCGACACTTGCTTTCGATAAACACCGACATATCAAATTATTCGGACGCTGGGGTCGCGAGCTATAGGACTACCAATTATGCTGCTTTTTGCCGGCTAAGCAGTACACATCTCGGCGTATTCAATCGTGAGTCACTCGATGCACATCTATCTATTAGTTATCAATACCCAGCGCCGTAACAACACTTCGTCAGCCCCCCCCCAAACGTTGCTCTTGGACCCACCATAGGGTGATAAACCGAACTTCGAAGCCCCCCTGACCCCCTCAGGCCAGATGGCTGTTTAACGCTATTTATCATCTAAATCTGGTGTCCGTTTTAGGCAGCATCTCCCGACTGATCGCGCAAGGCGCGAAAATTTTTTATAATTCATGATTGAATCGGTCAATATAATCGGCAATTGCACATATATTGGTATCAATTTTTATCCTCACTCTGCTCACGTAATCAGATTGGCCGGTTGAGCCGAGTGAGTTGTGTTTGAAAAGGTAAGACCACTCGATAATAATTTAACATCTTAGGAAGTATACCCGTTGGCAGGAACGAAACAGCACTTCGTCAGGCCCCCCAAAACATTTAGGTCTTGAGCTCCCATAGGGTGATAAACCGATCCCCCGTCCCGTTGTTTGCTTCTGCCACGAAATTAGGATCACCGCTTAGTGAGCCAGCCTGGAGTGCGAAAATTTTCGATAATTCGAAATAAAATAGGTCAATAAGATCGGGAATTGCATATATATTGCTATCAATCACTTGTCCTCTCTGCTCACGTAATCAGATTTACCGGTAGAGCTGAGTGAGGTGTCTTGGAAACTGCAGGGCCCGTAAATATTAATTAAACATATTCGGACGGGCGGACCCGTTGGTACGACTTCGTTACATGATGTTATTTCGTGACCTCCAGTCTGCTATATCAAAAAATATAGAATCGGACAAACGTAGGCTACTAAACTAAAAGACGCACACGATTTTAAATTGGTAGTTCTTAACTGGCATATGATTCTTCCCTGCGGGATGGTAGCCTATTTGTCTCGTGAGGTTCAGATTGTCAAGACAGGAACATTCCGCGCCAGTCATTTAGGCGCCTATGGTCAATTATGGGCTACCTATATGTATTTTGTATATACATAACGAAGTTTTCGGTCAGCGTAAGGGAAGTCCATTTCGGCCAAGGTTTTTTCGCTGCCGATCGTTCTGGCACACTTCTTGGAGTCGCATGTTACATGGCCTAAAACTTTACATGTCTTCGTGCGTCGTGGTATGGTAATGGCAAATGCCGATATGCCTACTTCTATAGATCCTGCGTATTTTATCTTGCTGGAAGATTACCCAATAATTTAGGTATTTTAAGATATTAAGTCGCTTGGGGGGCTTGGGGTGGGGCAGTTACGGTCCGGTCAATACCTATATATATACCTATAGGTACTGCTCGTTCAACAGGAAAGTTAGCGCACATTACATTGAAACAGCAGTGACGTAATCTTAGCAGTCTACTCACAACTTTCCTGCAATCCTAATTGAAAACTCCAGACTCCAAGCGAAGCAAAATTCGATTTCTCAATATTTTTGTGGGGGCCGCAAGAAGGCTAGCCGGGGGCCGCGGTTGGGAATCACTGATCTAGACGCTAAATTTGATAAAATGGGTATCAATCGAAAACTGCTACAGCACTGCTTACGAAAATATAATTTGCAGTCTGCTCATGACCTTAGAATCTCTTATATTCATCCTCGAATTGTGCATTCCTGCGCATACCACTGGAGCAGTGCATTTCAACCTTTTTGAGATCCATTCGCACTTCTTTTTGGGAAATAAATTTCATTCGCACAAACTAATCGAAAATTGTAATACAAAACGATGAAGATAGGCCTACTCAACATTTTGTTCAGATGTGCAACAAATTGAATAACTATGTAGCTTAAGCTATCAAATGTTTCATTAAAAAGGCAACTTTTTTCGCTCGTTTAACTTCCAATTATTTCAATACAACTCTTCTCGACCAAACAATGTTGTTCGGAATTTGTACAAGAACTTCTACTAATGCTTGGATAGCCACGTCTTAAAATCTGTTCTGCACTCCTATCCAAAATACAGCGTATTTTTCGCGAGTGAAAAATGCTTGCTGGCAGAAATCGTTTTCGAGAGCTGACACAAAAGTCCCACGAAGCTCCAGTTTGCCGGAAGGATGAAAAAACCACATGTTTGTGTTGAGGCTTTTTTGTCTCACGAAGCTCCAGTTTGTGAAAAGGATGAAAAACCCACATGTTTGTGTTGAGGCTTTTGTCTTATGTCTTTGGAACATAAGGTGAAAAACGATCGAGGAGAGTTGTCACATTCGAGCTCGATACCTGATGATACGCTGCTCCAACTTCTGTTTCGCAAGTTTATGAGAAGAGCAAATAACTCATGGTACTGCGTGTTCTTCTCTTCACCTCAATCTAACTTGAGAACTCATAACAGTTTATTAACGGTAAATCAGCTTTTAGACTTCCACCAAAATATGAGATTTTGTGGAATCTCGCGACCCGAGCTTCGCCTATGAAGAGGGATTTATATTTAAGATTACAGTTGTATGCTACGATGTTACGGGCATGTATGACATACAGAACGCGCACATCGCAATTCTAACCAACACAGCTCTACAACACATGTCTGACGTACGCGATTTCAAATTAGGGTTAATTAAATTCCTCTGCGTATCACAGTTGTACTATACTGCCTACTCAGATTGCAAGAACGCGACTATTCCGTGCCGACAACGGAGCATATCAAATCCATCTCGAAAGGTTTGGCCATCCAGCATCGGCCATTTTTAGACCGAGGTTTTGTCGGCGCTCATGTTTGTGGCACCGCATTTTATCAGCGGTTTATTCGCGAAAACTTTACGTCTTCATGTGCCCCGACGCAGAAGGGGTTGGCCTGGAAATCNACGAGTCTCANAGGCCTGAACTCGATCGTTGCACANCNCTACACTAGNTCATCCCAACGGTCTTCGACCATGATTTCCAGAAAAAAACAGTCGGACAAATCTGATCATGAATTCCATGCCATATGCCATATTTGCTGCGCGTCTCGCTTATNGGCTACAGTNCCCAACANAGTGACCTTGGATATGCAAAAACGATCGCAGGATTTTTTGCAATAAATTCAATAAATATTACATACATATTAACAGATAACTCTGGCACCGTGTCGACCAAAAATTATACCCTTTGCGGTCCCTACTTTAAGAACCATGAAAGGGTAAAAATTTACGTTATAGTAAACTTGTGAATGTGAGTCGCTTTAATGATGGTATTTACTACTATCCTCGTACCTCGCGCTAATCGAAGAGTTATTGCGAAAATATGATGAATGTTTAGCGAAAGGAAGCAGAAAGTCTATTTAACATCATTTTTCGAGCCTGTCGCAGGACCAGACAGGCTGATATACTGTATACTTTATACCAGACTTTTGGTGACGTAATAATTATAGTGTGGGAATATTAATTCACTACGGCTTGTATGAGCTACGATTAGTGGTGCGTCGCTACGATTCGTTGTGCGTCGCATTGAGTTTTTACAATGGCGTCGCAACTACAAAAGTTACACTGATTCTAAATTTCCTATCAAGTTTATTTGAATTATTCCTCGTCAGAAAAGTTAACAATTAATCACGATTTTCATTCGCACCGTTCGCACCATCTTCGTTATTTGCACTTGACCCGGTCTTTCATTCACACTATTCGCACCAGAGATGTGCATGGATTAGGATTAGGTTTTGAAAAAACAGGATTTGTGAAATTTTTTCGGATTTGGAGTAGACATTTTTTTCAGAACGGATTAGGATTTGGATTGGATTGACCTATTTTCTGGGAGATTGAAATATCGTGTGGCGAATGGCAATAAACTTTATTTAGATCAGTTATTAATGTACTTAAGGTCACTAAGTTATCTTGAATCAAGTGAACCGTTGGTTTTGAATGAGAATTTTCGAACCCCTTCATTGCATAAATTAGTATTTTTTCTGAATTTCCAGTTGGAATCGGATTAGGATTGGACATGGACTTGAATATGTAAAAGTTATGGATTAGGATTTGGATTTGAAGGTTCGGATTTGGATTGGATTAGGACATAGAAATTTCAAATCCGCTCATCTCTGATTCGCACCACCTTGCAGTGTTGGGATGACTCGAGTCATGACATTCGCACCAGTGCGAACCGTCACACAGGTTGAAAAGCACTGCACTGGAGTATTGCCCATTGATGCGCAAACGATGGGGAAATCTCACTATAACACCTGCACCGCATGTGCTTACTTGCGTCTGAGCTGTGGCATTGTTATTGCAGACGATAGTATTGCGTCAAGATGCCGATATCCGTTACAATGCAAAATTCGAGGCTTAATTTCTATGAATGGGGTTGGGGTGTCCAGGGCTACGGGCAGAATAAAAGTAATATTTACTTAATCAGTAGCCGACCGGTAGCTTTCAATTGATACCCGTTTTACTATATTTATTGGTCGGCAAGTCAGTGTAAATATTGCCGCAGACTGTCTTTGGTCGTATGGACAGAATGACGTCACCCAAACGCTGTGAACCGTTCGATTTGGCTATGTTCACACCATGGTAGGACACTATGGATATGCCAAAATATCTAGTCATTACTTATGATACCCATAGCTTTCAACACCACGCAGTTTATGCTGCTATAG
>ATSW01007389.1:0-16496 GCA_000444245.1 Botryllus schlosseri
GCATGTGGAGCTGGAAGAATGTCGGCTGAAAATGGGGGATTCTGCTAAATTTTGCTGGCTGCGATTTCACTTAACCCGACAAAATGCCATTCATGTCAGGGTTTAAGTGGCTTTTGTGGTCTGGGGTGATGCAAAACCTCACTAGATATTTTCCCGAGTTCGGGCACCATTTCATATTGCAGACAGCCTTGGAAATCATCAAACGTACCTAAAACTGAGCATCATTTTGCACGATTCACCATGTAAAAGAATACAACTGTAAATGCACCATCCAATCGCACAGCGACATTGTAAATATCTTATTACAGATTTTGTAATATTTGCCGGAGATCTTCCACTGCTTGTAAGAGACTGGCTTGTGTTTTCTGTCGTCAGGTATGTAGGCTACATAGCGCATACTGCGGTCGAGTCTTCTAGTAAGAAAATGGCATAGGTATCCGCATTTAATGAGTGCTCGGAAGTTCATGAATAATGGTCAAGTACTTAAGGATCCAGCAGATTAAATACCGTCCACGCTATGTACATACCAGACGACGGAAGACAGCAAGCCTGTCTCTTACAATCCGTGGAAGATTTCTGGCAAAGATTTCACGACTTTGTGAAAGTCAATCGGTTCTGAACAACCCTAGTGGACATGCCTCCTTTCCGTTTGTGTGTGTAACATTGTGATTTGTTTCAGAGCGGTCATCTACCGTGCATTCGTGTATTCTCCACCACGGAAAGATGCCAGCTTGCGTCGTTCGACGCTCACAAGTTTGGGATATCATGTGTTGCATTCTCTCCCAATTCGCAGTACGTGGTTTCTGTCGGGTTTCAACACGACAACGTTATCAACGTGTGGAATTGGAGGGTGGGTTGTTATGATTTTAGTTACTCTTCTGTTTGCTAGAGTCCTAGATTTCTCTTTTGATAGGTCAGAAATAGTTTCCGATGTAAGCTGGCATGAGCCGTGGCAATTGTAGATGTCCTGGTTTTGTATGTGTTTACAAGATTGCCTGCAATTACACAATGCGTACTCCTTATCTCATTGTATCATCATATTATATCATAAACTTTTATCTTTCCCAATGGATTTGACACTTGAATTGATGGGTAGCCTATAGAGCTCAATCTTATGACGAAAAGCAAAATTGATTATACTGCAATGTTATATATTGCGGCTTTATGCAAGCCTAACGGAACAACCGTTCATCTATACTTAAGTACATCACGAATGCCCAAACCTTTTTCCTGGCGGTCCCCGTTGCACCTTTCATATCCTGTTACGGTCCACACCTTTACTCAAATTATTGAAATTTCTATTAGTAAATTTCCACCAGTCGTTTTATTACCAAGAATAATCAAACTACCTAATATTAGGGTTACCATGCGTCCTCCTTTAGGAGGATTTGTCCTCCTTCTTCAGGTTCTTGAAAATGTCCTCATTTTTTACATTTTGTCCTCTTTTTTGAGAAGTTTGATTAAATATAGGGCAGAGAGACAGTAAATCAGCACTGAAGTAACACTCCGGCGGCAATTTCTGGAGCTGAGCGAGAAAGTTGACCTTTTCTTAGTCAACCGACCACGAAGTGGGAAAAATTTACCATTTTGTCAAGATTTTCCTCCGGTATTCCAAGTTTGAAAATTTTGAAATAGTGTTTCCCTTTTCCGATTCCAAAATATGTTAACCCTACCTAATATTGGACGATATTAACTTGCACACTTTCTATTGCATAGCATAGCACGTATCTACACCTACGGTATAGAAATTTTAGGCTGTCACTCGTGACTGGTAATCGTCAGCAACTAATAGAGAATTGGAAAGAACGTTGTGTAGCCTATCAACAATCGTATCACAAACTGTGACGTCGACGGCATAAAATTTCGAATAATCGATGCACTCAAGAGAGCGCCTAAGCTCAATACTCTCTTTTTAGATGGTACACCAACTCTTTCTGATGGTAAAAACTAGGTTAGCGTATTTTGATAAAAGTCAAGGCGCACAATTGACAGTGTGAACAGCCTTTCCCAATCTGAAATTTACGATAGAGGAAACATTTGGCACCCTTGGGATTACTCCAATGATCCTAGACACCATCTCTGACTCGTTGCTCGTCCCAAATTTGCCAACCACCCATTTCAAAAGAATTGGTGGGCCTATGAAACGTGCCATTCACGGTTTCCCATCTTCCCGATGTATGGCCCTGTAATGGAAGTTTCGGCGAATACGCATGTGTTCCTTGGAATAATCTCATGTGCCGTGCTTTTTAGAAAAATGCCTTGGCAGCATCGAACAAAGTCTCTGTGAAAGTGAAGGCGGTCGCGTTTTCGGAGAACAGCCGTACTTTCGTCACGGTCGGGAATCGTCACGTCAAGTTTTGGTATATCGAAGAATCAAAAGTGCCAGATGTAAGTACAGACTTGTACAAGTTACTTACTTTTCAAAATGTGCAACTAGAACTAGAACTACGGTACTCACTTTTCAAAATCCATCACTGGACCTAGAATTAACGACCTTTGAAAACATGCAACTAACTGACTCGATTCAATTCTGAAGCAGCTCATAATTGATAATATGCTGTAATAGAATCTTTAAAGTACTTTTTGGAGGTGCAGAACTTCAATATACAATTGAATAGTTTATTGATATTGAAATCAGCCCGAATATTTTCGACTGACACTCGTCAGGGCTAATCGTCGGCAACTAGTAGAGAATTGGAAAGAACATTGTATCTCAACAATCGTATCACGAAATATGACGTCACCAGCATGACATGAGATCTCAAATAAGAGAGCGTTCAATGTACTATTTCAAGATGGTACACGAACTCCTTTTGTAGACAAAGCTTTAGGCTAATGTATTTTGATAAAGGTCGACTCCAAGGCACACAGATGAAAGTGTGAGAGGCCCAGTCATCCTTGTGCCAAAATACAGAAGGAGTTCGTGGGCGCATTTATAATTAGTTATAAATTAGTTGTGAATAATATAATTAGTTATTATAAATGTGCCCACCGTAAATACTATTTTATTCATATCCAAATTTTTCGACGGCAATATCTCGGCTTCCGCTGGCTGGAATTGAACCAAATTTGATGTGTAGGCTTAAATTAGGTAACCTAACAATTTTATCAAGTCGCCAGTATCATTTGAGAAAAAAAGTCATTTTTAAACACTCCTATTGTACAAGTCTGCTCGGAACGTTGTGAACCCTGCGTGTGAGTGTCGTGTGCTGCATCGTTGCTTGCTCAACTGTCGTTTTTTATTGTATCGTATGCTCCAATGTCAGGCAACCCTTGCAACACAATGGGATCAGACTTCGTTTTCGTTTCAATTTGTTTAAACTCTTTGAATTTTTGTTATTCAGACGGAAACTGTTCCGTTGAAAGGGCGTTCCGGCATCCTGGGATCGATTCGACATCAATTATTCTGCGACGTTGCATGCGGTATTGGCGGTGACAGCGCTTCCACTTATGCTCTTTCTCGATCGGGGATGCTCTGTCAGTTTGACGACGCCAGGAACTTGATCAACTCTGTGCAATTAGAGGTACCGTACCGGTCAGGCTTTGGCAATTATGTAATTCTACTTTTCTAGTTAGAGTTAGAGCTAGGGTAATAGTGAAATGCGGGTAATCTAATTCTAATCTAATTCGTAAAATATTTTTTTCAATTTCAATTTTTATTCTAATCTCATTATCTCATTTCTGGTCTAATCAAATTTCCTGAAAATGCTACAGCCAAGCTCGCTGCACAGACATTTACCATTGTCATGCTTATGAATATTAACTCTGAATTGATATGAACTGAACTTGATTCAATGTCCAAGTGTCTGTGAATTCAGTAATTCTAATCTAATATGGAAAAAAAACTGTGTAGTTATAATTCTAACTCTCATCTAATTTGGAGAAACTGTGAGTTCTGATTCTAATTGAATTTGGAAAAGCTGAACATTTTCTAGCTGTCCAACTCTGGTACCAGCACCGCAAATGTATATTTTCTCATATTTGGTAAGGAATGTAGTACTTGTACTTTTTTGAAGTAGTTACGTAGGCCACCACTTGCACTATTTACTCATGTTATGAGACAAGGCGAAGCTACTTCAAACACTTTCTTTTTTGTTTTGTGTAAAGTAGTTTGTTAGGTAGCGTATGTTTGTGTCACCTTTGCAANCAACCTCCAATNATTTTCTCNAAGTAGGCCTATGTGACTCCTCGGCCAAATCCACTTTTTCAGACTACTGTTACTTGAGTACTTTCCAGACCTTTTCATTTCTTGTTCCGCTCGAAGCAAGTTTGACAANTCTTGAAAATCGCTANTTCCGCTTGTGCTCGAGTAGTAATTTACGTCGTTACTTGTACTTTTACNTGAGTACTTTGACTACCCATTCTATCACGACATTTTAGACTAATTGGACAGTTTTTAGTGATATGTATTTTGAAAAGCAGAAGTAGTTTCTGGGTAAGTTTTTATCACTTTTACGAGTGGAATTTCTACTCGGGCACCAACACTGACTACTTTGATGACCTCTGAAATCTTTGCCAAACTTGTACAATATTACTTTTTTGTTTTAGACTGCCGCTGCCTACTGCATATCGGTGGTGAACGGTCATATCGTGTGTGGTTGTGGCGAGGGCAAGATCTTGATTTATAACCCGTCTGATTTGTGCCCAATCGCTTCCTTCCTATCTTCAGACGGAGAATCGGGGTAAGATATGGGGGCGGGTGGCAAATGATTTTTCGATTGCTGAACTGATACTCTTGTTGCAACTGAGAAAAAATATATCAACGAAAGTTCTAGTTTTGATACTATTCTCCATTGTGGAAATCAGTAAACCTCGATTGGTCGTTTCTCAGCATACGAAACGTGTAGTGCGTGTGTGGTTTTGTACATCATGTTTCATATGTTGCTATATGACCAATCGAGGTTTACATCCTTCCACTGTGGGAAATATTTTGATTTTTTTTTCATGTATTTACGATTTCCAGACTCAACGACACAATAGCCATCAGCATGGACAGCAACAACATGTGGATTCACTGCGTTCATGCCGACCACACGCTCAAAGTTTGGGATCTCATCGATTACAATTGCCCGGAACTGCATTCCTCGCACAGCTATCACAGTGAATGCGTATGGGATCTCAAGGTAGGAACGTTGATTTTATCTACAGTATAGAGCAGGGATGGCAATGGGCAATGTTTTCGGCGTCTGAGTATTGCTACGTTGATATCAAGCATAGTATAAAACGGGTTTCAGTACTTGCTATACCTATATTACCCCATTAACAAATTATACAGCAGTAGCCAACATCCCAATCGCACGGATTTGGTTTTTATGATACAATAAACATATGAAATCAAGATTGACCCCATACATCAGACAACGTAATCAATCAATTTCATTGGTTGGTTGAATAAGCATCATTCGCTCACTACCTACATGTAGGTTATTTTGCTCTTGATGTTGTGTGGTTGCGGGTCAGGCTCATAGCAGAGAGTCACTAAATATTCACAAACGGAAAGCTTGATATTTCGAGAAAACTTTCGTAAGAAAGCAAGTAAAATTTTGAGATTGTCAAGGTGCATGCTCTTTTAGTGTTGATTTTTTATGCTGTCAGCGCCATGCATAGAGTGGCCCGCAGTTGAAATGCAATAAATTTCAACCAAAGATGTTATAATGAAGTGAAAATTGTAATATATGAAAAAGGTTCATAGTGCAGAACCTACCAAGGTTCGTTTATGAAAGTGAACCTCTAAATTTCCGAGGTTCACACACAGAACNCGAACGTGAACNTCACGTTCACACCATCCCTGCTATGTAGCCNANGGCCCCNCTCCAGGACATANTAGTGANGAACTAGCTTNTCCGTTGAACTCNGGACAAATTTACTTTTNCATATCGTCTTACTNTCCGNATCGAAATCGCTAGTGGCCATTTAATGTATAGATACTGGAAGTGTTTACGGTNGTGCGATGCGCGAAANTTTTTTTCAAATTCGCGAACAAATTTCGTCACTAATGTCAGTAGTTTGACATAGTACTATCAAATATTTATCCCTTCTCAGCCCATGTGATCAGATTCACCGGTCGAGTTGATGGAGGGGGTGTTTTCAAAAATGTAGGGCAGCTTATGGATGAGTATGTGTATTTGGGCGGGCCAATCGTTATTAGTCACTCGGTTGCATGCTGTTATATCTTGACCTCCATCAGGATTGTCGGTATAGTGCTAAGATATTGGAATCTCCCGAACCTATACCGGAAACAAATTTCTTTCGTGAGGAGCACACNATTATAAGTTGGTATTTCTANATGGGGCGCATCATTTTCTCCGACGTTAGATTANTGTCATTTTGCAGTAATTAGTTAAATTAGACAACTAGAATTATTTAGTGGTCCAACTCGTCTANGTATGGCAATAACGGAGCCCTAGATGAAAATCTGAAGTCGGAATANCCTTAGATTTTTTTACTCATATCAAAGTACCCCAGCCTAGTTTGTGCCAACAAAAGGAGTTTCTGTACCATCTAAAAATAATACATTGAGGTTAAACCATCGTTTGCCTCGATTTATCGAATTTTCATGGCGGTGNCGTCATATTGGTTGATACGATTGTTGATATACAATCTCCTTTCCAATTCTCCACTAGTTGCTGACGATTACCTCTGACGAGTTTCAATATGAATATGAATATATAATTCAATTTTTCCCAACAGTTTTTGCACTCAATCTTAAGCGTAACGGTACTTTCATTTTATAACTGTAGGAGAGAAGAGACATGTTGTCCATGATATATTTCTGTTCCAGACTCAGCCGGTGCCCGATGGAAAATCTGAGTTATGTTTCTATTCTTGTTCTAACGACGCCACTGTGAAATTATGGAACACACAAAACGATAACTGTGTAAGTGCCGTGAATTCAATTTAGTTTTTTGATAATTTCACCATTTCGAAACANCACAAGATCGTTATAAAATGAAGGANTCGGGAATTAGAACCCTATGGACATTGGATATTGGTTTTTTGAGCCGATACCGATGAAACCAATTCTAGCACCTTTCACCAATCACTCCAATATAGTAAGCTGATTAAAATAGGGCTAAAATAAACTAGAAATNATCTCAATTTCATTAGAATGACTGAATTTGCATCAAGCCCAGCTCATATCGAATCAGAGCTCATCCTCACAAGCATAATAATTTCAAATGGGTTTGTACACCAGCATTTTACTCCAATTGATCTAATTAGTATTATCTAGTTGTCTTTTTCTGGTGTCTATTGACAATATTTCCTGTTGAGTAACAAATTGGTAGAGATTTTACACCAATTCCGCAATCATCAATNCGCATCTCGTACCACACCCCTTNCTGTTATGTGTATTTCCACAATCCAGGAAATGAAGCAAAGCTTTTCAGTCAACACTGCCAACCAAGGGGGCGTTCATTCCAACTCAAAAGGCGGNAAACTCGGAATCCGTAGCCTTTGCGTTTCTAACGACGCCAAGCTGCTTGCTGTCGGTGATCGAGCCGGCGTCATTCAGTGAGTGTTGAAGAGCTTTTGACTGGCCAGATGTGGAAATTCTGTAGATCCGAACTAGCTTTGAAGNTTATCCTATCCTATGTAGTCGNTTTAATTATTTCAAGTGAAAGTGGTGCGANTATGACACTTATGAAGCCCTTACGGTTCTNTTGTTTTAGATACATATCTGCTTTATCANTTTGAGTTTGGTGGAGACGGTCAGAACTTAGCCTTTGCTTTGGTTTCAGTTATTTGTTCAGTCTCCATAACACAATGCATTGTTCTACCGTTATTGTTTTTACTTTATAGTTTTTATTTTTCTTTCTCGATTTGTTTTGTCTGGAGTTTGTTTTGTGCTTTTGTGTCCCGAAAATTGTTCTCTCAACGCCAAAATAAATCATTTTGTCTTNTCAACGGAGATTACTCCCACCCCGACCTCATTCAAGAATGGGCATTGTCCGTTAAAAAGTAAATAATGCTGAAAACGCACATCTGTGTGGTGTATGACATTTAACTTGGCCTGATTCAGTGTAGGTTGCTCTGAAAATCTGAAGGTTTTTTGTATAGTCAAGTCCATTCATGTGAATTGACCATATTTATCAAATTATTTGCAGCCCATTGTAGTGTCACAATATTTACATGAGAAGTTTACCCAAACAAATATAGGAATNTTAACTTNGTCTCTTCGCAATCTATCACTGTCAAATTCATTCAGGTCAAAATGAGNGATGCTGTTTTTAATATAAACATTTTCGGAGCACTAACTCGGCAATTGAGCGTGCGTTTTGATTTGATAAAAACTTTAGATTCGGAAGCGGAATTTAAAAAAAAANTNCATTTCAAGCCCGCTTTACAATGATTTACTAGTTATGGACTTTGNTTGTGGTAAATTCNGTTCGATAGTTAGGTTTATAGCCAACATAGAAAGGATTCCTCGACAATACTCTTTGACTTGCTCGTTTAATCACAGATTTAAACAACTAGATAATTATAATTAGACTGATTGGAGCGAAACGCCGGCAATCTAATTCTAATCTAATTTGTGAAATGTTACGAAGTGCTCACTTTAATTTTAATCTACTTTCCGGTCTTCGTGAAATTACCACATGAGAACTGTATAGTGNGAAACGACCCAAGCTTGTTGTACACTAGTGCAGACAATCAGCTCTGATTTTATATGAAGTGAACNGATTTTTGTTGGAAAGTTACAAGTTTTTTCGAATTCAGCCATTCTCAGTCTTATCTAGTTTGGAAATAAGCNTGTAGTTATTATCTAATTCTGATCCAATTTGAAAAAGCTGAGAATTTTCTAGCAGTCCAAATCTGTTTAATAAAATTCTTACATTACAGTATCTATAAAAATGATGACAACAACTCCCCGAAAGCGAAATTGCAAGTGGATATTCACGGCGGAGATGTTCTTTGCGTTTCGTTCGACCCTTCGAGCGGTATGCTGGCCTCTGCGAGCCGAGACAGATTCATACATGTGCTGGATTCCAATCACTCTCCGACGTACACCATACACGACCATTCTGCTGCTGTCACTGCCGTACAGTTTGCCTTTTTGAATAACAAGGTGTGTTAGGCAGCTATCTGTGAATCATTCTGTAACTAGCTCACTGCCCTGGCCTAGTAAACTACTTTGTAACAATCTATCATGAAATAAAGTACTAGTACTTTTGGGCAGAGGTGTTCAAAGCAGTCAGTGTTGCTACTCAAGTAGAAGTAACGGCGTAAATTTCTAGTCAATTACAGGTATCTAAGTAGAGATTTTCGGGAAATGCCAAAACGACTTCAAGCAGAAGAAGTGAAGCTAGTTTTGTTGACTTCAGGAACTTACTGCTTGCTGCTTGGACTTGAACCACGAAGATTTTAGGGACCAAAAGTACTTTCTCTATGGATTTGCGCCAGCTGTTGAGGGAGATAGAAATATATACAAATTGAAAAAATAGAGAAATAAATTGTAAAATTGTGCAAAGTAATGAATATAATGATTAACTAAAATTTAAAAATCACAATATTATATTTTAGGCGATTTTTTTTTGACATGTCAAAAAAAGTCAAAGTTTTGTCAAAGTTGTAGCGTTAGATCAAAAAATATCAAAATTATTCACAAAGTCAAAAATTTTTTGCAACCTGTATTTCGTTTGTATCGAAGATGTTGCACTGTCGGTGAACTTATCACTTGACATTTTACCGCTTGTAGCCTACTTTATAGGCCTACCGTATTAGACGGCCCATCATCTGTTCATTTTGAATTATCTACTACTACTAGTTGCTGACGATTACCCCTGACGAGTGTCAGCCGATATTCGTGTTCATTTCAATATGAATATACTATTCATTGTAAATCATAAACATTCAAATGAAACAAATAGGTTGACATGGTGTTATGCTCAACATACGGTACCGCAATATCCTAACTGAAGCAAGACTGCGTGGTTCTTATATCAAGAAGCGCATAATAAAAAATTGTGATGTAGACACCATTGTCAGAATGAAGCAACACGGTTTGTCACCAGCAGTGTACCCACAACTTCAGTTTTGTCAGCCAATAACTGCTGCTGTTCAACGTTCTTTCTCCATTCTTGGCAAGCTACTTAGTAAGGACATACACTTTCTACCCGAGAACGTAGAAAAGCATCTTTCGTTGTACTACAACAAATTTTAATAATTTCTACGATAATGCGTTATGTAACTACTGGAATTCTTCATAGGACCAGATTTTGTTAAAATAAAGTTTTTTCATGTGAAAATTTGTCAGTTTTTGAGTCAAAACAGTTTTTTCAGACCAAACTACTCCGTAAGGACAGACAGTTCCAACCAGAAATGAAGATAAGTAGTAAAATTCTAACGTTATGTGGGAAAACACCAAATTTTCATATGTTAGGTCAAAATTTGGTCAAAATTAAGTTTTTTAAAGTCTAGAAATGTCAAAATTTTGATTTGTTAGGTCAAAATCTTCCGTTTTCCAGGTAAAAAAAATCGCCCTAATTATAATATAATTTATCGGAATTCTGATTTTTCGCATATATTTCTGTACTCTTCCGAAGAAATGTAGTTTTCACGAAACACATGACAGTCTGATGTTTTTTCCGCTTACATTTTTTATTTTATTGTATACAGCTGCGGTTGATTTCGTGCGGAGTCGACAAATCTCTTTACTTTTGCACTGTGGAACAAAACGACGGGAAGGTAGAAATCGTGAGAGACCGACACATTGTGGAGAAGCACGCCATGCATGATATGGCCATTATGAGGTAATAAACCATTGGCGGAGTGAAACGACTTGGGTATTCTTATCAGAATTGAGTATTAATTCTAATATGTCGAGTCGAGGAGTGAGAGACGATTTTTTGAGCACTGAAATCATACGCTCCTTAACAATAAAATCTGTATTATTCACGAGAATTCTACTTTCAATACTTTTTCTCAGCATGACAGCGTAGCCTTGAAATCTCCGTTGCTCATATCGCAGCATAAGAAACAGGTAGCAAAGTGATTCCCAACCTTTTGCAGTTCGCGATCCACTTTTCACCCAAATTTCATTGTGCCATACACCATACGTCCTTTTGCGACTCATGTTTAAACCACTGCTCGTGGGCACCAGGTTTTTTATGTTGTCAGCGCGTTATAGTTATCTAGTCGCGCCTGGTGTGAATATCTTCCCCAAATTCATGATGGCATTCGGTCGTGCTTCTCATTCCACGGCTGGATGCCAAGCTCCGCTCATATTTAGCACGTCGGTGTTGGTGGCGTGCGGCGGACATTTACGCGAGTACGATATCGATTCCGGTAAAAGCGTGAGATATTTGCGAGGNTCCGAAAACTCAACGACGATCATTCGGGTGACGACGGACTTGGACCAAGGTCTCATCGCCATATCCTGCGCCGACAAATTTGTTTATTTGTGGAATTACGCATCAGGTAACTCCATATTTTAATCATGGCGAGATTACCAGGCATTCCCAACCATTTTTCTNTCGTAGCCTCCTGTGAAAATAGATTCGCCCCTTTTTTTAAACCTATTGAAAATTGAAGAAGCGGTATTTTAATNTAAAACTGANTTCTTATAGCAACCCTATCTAGAATCATATCATGATATAAATGCNACACACAACAGCCATGATAGTACATGAATTAATTATCACATGTTCGGTTGATGTGATGGTTGAGCTCAATTTTGCTGTGACAATGTAAGGAAGAATATAAACTCGAGATCAAGAAGTAGCTTTTGGCCCTACTAGCATTTTTTATAAATTTCAATTCACTTTGTTACCGACCCCTCTTCTTTTCGGAAGTAGTGAGGCGGGTTTCGTCTGCTTGAGTGACTTACTTGGATGGTGCTGGTTTGAATGCTTTTATTTCGCTACTTTTTGAAACCACAAGGCTCATTTTTTTAATTCTGCCTGGTAGAATGTACTTTCGCTGAGGATTTGCATCATTTGTGGCGAAATCAACGATTTTATGTGTTGTAAAGCAAAATATTGGGATAATTGTTGTAAGTTGGTAAAACCTACTTGAGTACTGGTATAAGCTTTTCCAAATTAGATGAAATTAAAATTAGTGAATTCACCAAAACATGGAAGTTGCATTTAATTCTGATTAAGAAAGAAATGTAGCAAAATCAAGTTCAGTTCGTATCAAATCGGGTTCGTTCTCATGAGCACGAGACTGTAAAATGTCTGTACGGCAAGATTGTATTGTTTCCCACTGTACAGTTTTGTAGCATTTTCAGGAAAACCTGAAATTCGGATTATAACTCCGACATTTTGCTCTAATTAGCTTGATTAGACAACTAAAATTATCTAGTTTTTCAAATCTGGGTCTCATCTATTCTATATTTTGTCCAGGCGAATGTATCTTGGAACTGTCGGGGCACTCTGAAGTCTGCACGGCGCTGGCCTTTTTAAACTCGCCAACGGAACAAAATCTAATGACCGCTTCCGCGGACAGTTGCATTTTTGTTTGGAAATTGCATCGTTGCGCTAAATTTGACGAAGTCATCAATTATCGACTGCGACTCGACACTCATCCCGAAAATCACGAAGAAAGCGACCCGGCACAAGTTTCCGATTTGAACCGGACCGATTATTTTGGCGGGGGAGATCTGGACCACTCGTTGAGCATGATGAAAACGCGCAACGACGACGTTTGTTTGAGTCCGGACCGGGGCAACGATTCCACGGGTAACGAACTGAGCAACACCCTGGCGTCAGACGAAGAAACGTCAGGGACGGGCGCCGACCTTTTGGACATGGACATGTCCTTGCCAACTTGGCTAACGGGCGAGAAAGATAAGGTGATCAAAAAGCAAGTGCCAGGCGGTAAATGGGCCAATCGCTTTCAGGTATGTTAAGTAGTTACAAGTAGGGCTGAATAGTATATTCATATTGAAATAAACCCGAATATTTTCGGCTGACACTCGTCGGTGGTAATCGTCAGCAACTAGTAGAGAATATACAGCGCCATCCGACCAATGGGACCGCGAAGACCACTCATGTACGGGCTGCCAAAAACTCACAAAGACAATGTCCCAGTGAGACCCATACTTTCCATGATCGGGTCTGCTCAACATCAGCTGGCAAAATGGCTTATTGACATTTGGAACCTGTTCAAGAATTGTATGGCACACTTTCGCTGATGAAATACGAAACCTGGATTTGTAGAATCCAGTCCAGTTTCTGAGCTCATTTGATATCTCTAGTCTCTTTAAGAACGTTCCGCTGCAAGAGACTATTGATATGTGTGCCAAGGCGCTGTACGCTGTACCGTGGTAAGGGACCACCACCAAAAATCCCGTTGAGCTTTTACAGGCTGCAACCTGTTCTGTAAAGTTTAGCTTTAACAATGTCATGTTTAGACAAAAGGCGATAGGTATTGGGTAGTCCCCTGGGACCTATTTTAGCTAACATTTTCATAGGATATTATGAGGGCGAGCTTCTCTCCCAGCGTGAGTCCGTCAAACCACTGTTGTACCGCTGATATGGAGATGATTCTTTTGTCATATTCAGGAATATGACTGAGTGTGATCAATTTCTCATTTCCTTAAACTCGCTTCACCAGGCCTTGCAATTCACAATTAAAAAAGAACGCAATGACTCACTATAATTTTGGACGTCTTAGTTGAAAAGCACAATACCAACAAATTTGAAACGTCTGTCTTCAGGAAACCGACATTCACAGGCCAATACCTTCGTTGGAATTCATTTAGTCCTCAACGCAGAAAAATCAACCTCATAGGCACCCTCGTGCATAGAGCGTTAATGATATGTTCGGGTAACAAATGAGTTTAGAACTTGACAACATCCGCAAAATCTTGATAACGGTTACCCTGAACACGTCATCAACCGCGACATAGAAAGGAAATTAACGCAATTCAATGCAGAAAAGTCAACGAAGCTGAACGAACGAACAACCAAGGATGTTTATATCCATCTACCTTGGATTGGTCCCATTTCCACCCGCTTTGAAAAACAATTATTTCTCCGATCAGTAAGTGTTACAACACAGTCAAAACCAATGTGATTTTTACGACTACACAACTGCTCCCTTCAACACGCTCCCTGCACTTCAACTAAGTAATGTAGTGTACAGATATAAGTGCCACTGTGATTGTGGCTATGTGGAAAGAACGTCAAAGCGTATGCAGGAACGCATAAACCATAAACATCTGAACGCATAAACGCATAAACATCTGTTAGATAATCCGATTTGTGCGAATAATTATCGAGACGACAGATTTCGCGTCGTTGGGAGGGGCCGTTCACACTTCCATTTGTGTGCCTTGGAGTCGACTTTTATCAAAATACACCAACCCAAACTCTGTCAACAAAAGGAGTTTGTCCCCCTAAAAATAGTACATTGAACACTCTCTCTCTCTCATGCTGGTGTCGTCATATTTTGTGATTCGATTGTTGATATACAATGTTCTTTCTAATTCTCTACTAGTTGCTAACGATTTCCCCTGACGAGTGTCAGCCGAAAATATTCGGGTTCATTTCAATATCAATATACTATTATTTGGCATTCATTGACAGAATCAATATAACTTCCTGGACACGCCGCGTACCGTGACGGACTGGGACGACATGGCAGACAGAGACGACAACATCAGCCGGGACTCCTTGTCTGAAAACAGCGACTCTGGCGAAGTATGCCAAAACGGTACGGGCACTCCTGGCAATGAAACTATCGCAGACAGCACGGAAGATATCGTAAATAACAAAGACGAATCATCTCAAGCGATTCTCGGAGGTACAGAACTTCAATATACATTAGAATAGTCAATTCAGCTTAAAGTAAACGCGANTATACTTCGATATCAAGTAGATTTTTCCTACTTGCACTACTTTCTCAAATTGTTATGANTTTTACTACTTCTACTTCTACCNNAGTTTTCAAGTCAAGACTTGGCCTAGAATACGTAACTCTTTCACATACTTAGACATCGCTACTTCTACTTTTACATNATCAGCAATTCACGACACTACTTTTACCGGAGTATACAACTCAATAATAAATTGATATTGAAATGAACGAGAATATTTTCGGCTGACACTCGTTAGTAGTAATTATCAGCAAAGAATTGAAACAAACGTCGTATGTCAACAAAGTAGTCACAAAATGCAACTACTTCTACTTGACGGTTTTCAGTGTTCTAGGCAAAACTAGGNCNGAAATAGTTACTTTTGTACTTACNTAGCAAGTTCTACTTGAGTATACAATGTGAATAAATTATTCCAAGATGAATCGGCCACAAAGTCTCCGGTAGCATCAGAGACATCAAACGTGGCGCAGGACTCAAAAGTTTCGCCGGGATGTGACAGTGTCTCTGATATGTGCAAAGAGAACGACACGCACACGACTAGCACGCCGTCAGACGGAGACAATATGGTGACCAACAATGAATCTAGCGACGCAGCAAATACGAAAGAGTCTTCGGACGCTACCTTTGATGAGAGCTTGGTTTTTGAGGAGGCTGTTTCCAATCAGCCCGACTCCGCTCGAACAAATGGTGGGTGACGATTTTAGCAGGGTTGTAACCGAATCACAAGTTAATCCTACGTTCATAGTTTTGACTCGAGTCAAGCTGAGTCATTTCCAATTCATCACCGAGTCACAGTGTCACAACACTGTTTGAGTGATATTCAATGTCCGCATTCAAAATAGAGTTATTGTCCTCTAATTTTGAAAAACTGAAAGTTTTCTAGTTGTCCAACATTTCTCACCAGAACACTTTTGACAGGGATGTAACCAAGTCACAAGGCTCCGAGTTGCAAGTCAATTTCACTTTTATAGTTTTGACTCGAGTCAAGTCGAGTCACTTTCAAATCACCACCACGTCAAGTCCAAGTCAGCGAGCAGANGGTTGAGTCTGAGTCCAAGTTATTGTGTTCACTGCTCAGTTTCCGGTTTAACTCTGGTGATATTGANTGGTTNGCATTTATAATATACTAATTTCCTCACGTTTAGCAGTTTCTGGTCGCATTTTCAAATACCAGTGCCAATAGAAAAAAGCCCAATAGTGTGGTTACTGGTTACTTTACTATTCTTCGAAATGACAATGAAATGTCGGTCTAGGCCGTCTTGGTTTGAGTCACGCGTAATGACTCGAGTCCAAGTCGAGTCAATACACAGATTGACTCGAGTCGAGTCATTTGCGTATGTTGAGAAAATGACTCGAGTCGTCAGAAAATCGTGACTCGAGTTGAGTCATGCCTCGATTCATTACAACCCTGACTTTTGAAATGTTGCGTATTCTATGTAAANTAGTTTGATAGATGNGTTGATTTAGATTNACTGTAACATGAANCGATTGTTTTTTATACAGGCGGTGCGACATTGTCTAGCAACTACGAGTCTGCGGTAGAAGGCAGTGACGATGGCGNGATATCATCGCCAGTGCATACCACCGCAATACCAGAAGAATCAGGGCCAGAACACAATTCTGTGCAGCCTGTAAATGACGCCGCAACAAATAATGGCGGCAGCATCAATAAAGA
>KE605627.1:889-11238 GCA_000444245.1 Botryllus schlosseri
GTATATTACTTGTTGGTATCGCACCCCATTAAGGTCGTGCTATACAGTTTTGAAAAGTAGAGCAAAATTCTTCGGAAAAACCCACCCCGCCATTGCCAGCCGGATAAGAGACCGCAACTGGTCGTTCGGCATCCTTCTATCGGTTCATTACATCACATTGTGTCTTATAGTACATTGTGTGTGTCTTCATCAGATGAAAATATTATCGACAATTATTGATATACACACCTGATTGACATTTTCAGGAAGAGGGCAGGTGACTAAGGAAGTGCGATGGCTGATTATGACACTTTCTGCATGCTTTGCGATGTCCAACGAGATGTCTTGACCCGATGACTTACATCCCACAATCAACACCTTCTTTCCGCTATATCGTTTTGGGGTTCGATATGAGTGGCTGTGGATAACGTTTCCTTTGAAGTATCCTTGGTTCACGAAGTTAGGATAAAGGGGAGTTGCATAATGTCTAAACAAATAAAAACATTCAACAGCATCCTCTCTCGGTCAAGCAAGCCTGCACTTAACACATGATCAATATATACCAATCTCAAGTAACATGTTGATATATATAATTAGTCATATGAAGTAGCCTTGGTAGTGATTTGAAATCGAATCATAAGCATCAAGTAATACAAATGCTCCTGTGAATATGATTGTTATTGTACCATACGTTCTTTCCAATTATTTACCAGTTGTCGACAAACACCCCTGACATGTGATAGCCAAAAAATATTCGGGTATACTTCAATGTGGTGTGGATGTACTATGCAATTGTATATTGCAGTTCTGTACCTACAAGAGTCTCTTCCTGTGAATTTCTGATATTAGAATGAGTGATTTGATTCAAACAGAGCAATGCCTATTCCAGTCATACTAAAAAAACTTATTTGATGTTCCCACTTCTCAAACCTATCTACTACATCTAACAATACTTATTTGGAGTGTGTGATGGACACTGCACGACTGCGAATCAATGTTGGACTGACTCGAGTCACCTTTTTTGAATGACTTGACTCAGACTCGAGGTATGAGAATCATGAAATGACTTGGATTTCGAGTCGATGTTCAAGTCATTGAATACTTCGCAAAGCATTCTGTACCTATCAGTCGCAGTGAGAAGTGATCATGTCACCAATACTAATCCACACAATTATATTTCCCTATATTTTAATATGGTTAATTCCATTCGCAGCAACATTGCTGACAAAACAGCTTGACATGCCCTCAACTGCCACCATAAGGGCTTTTATTACAAATATATCACTACAACCATGCATAAATATATTCAGTAAGTATCGTTTGTGTGGAACTATAGCTGCGGTTCCACAAAGTTGATCAGTGTATGTATCATCATATTGTGCTATAGTGTGCTACTATGGTATCACATGTCTGAATCCATCTGTGGCTATACCCTGTGTGACATTGCAAATGAGATTTACGAGCGGCAATAATGGACAAGGATTCCAGCATAACGATACACTTTGCATGCAGTTTGGGAAGTCGGTCGTTGCAGGCCTATTCAAATACATACTAAAGGCATGCATCGTTACGTGTATTCAGAAGCTGCGGGCACAATCCCAAACAAAAAATATATAGTTGAAGTTATTTTACTAAAAGCTAAACTCGGTTTTTTCATTCTGACAAAATTTGCTAACAACTTTCTCCCAAATACTCAAACACTATTCTCCTCTATACAAATATGAGGCGCTCCCTCCATACACCATTTCAGTAAATAAACGTCATTTACATTGAACTATACTCGGCCATAATGTATACCCTGTAAGCAGCATTTTACCTAAATAATCCTGGACTNGTATCGCAAGGTATGAACTTTACTGTTGTATAGCACACACACATCGACTAACAACTTGAACCGGAACTTATAATTCAAATTTAGAGACTTGAAATTCATTCCAAATCAGAAAATTTGTGATAACTTGAGTCACCTTGAAAATTTTAAAATGACTGGAGACAAAATCTGCATTAGCTGGAAGTGATTTCGAACTCGAGGGTAATGATTGGATCTTGACATTGCTGCGAATACAGAATTTTAAATCCATATTTAAAAGAAGTTGATTGAATAAACTCTGACATACATTTGGTTTAATACACTTATGAAGAGATATTTGTATCCATTCAAATACTATTTCCTGTAATACTAGCTAACCTTTACGAATCAGACCAAGCAGGCATTGAACAACTTCAATGATCGCTATGGTCATTGGCACGTTTGGATTCAAAGTTATGTGACTTGTCAGAATTGTTCAATTTTGGTAGCCGCGCACCGAGTCTGTCGACATTATCAAACTCACCCATTGCACACAAATACTGCATCAAACATTGTAGTATACGTTGACTTTTTTCTAAGATCTTCAACAGTGACTTCCCAACTGCTGGTATCCTCCAACGTATTCGGTTTCACATTTCGAACAAGGCATCCAAACTAAAGAACGCACACTGCTCATTAACATGCCGCCCAAAACTGTAGCATGAAAAAGAAATCATGCCATGAAGGCTACCTTGATATATTTGTCCAATTCAAAGTGTTTGGAATATGACGAAAGGTATTCGCTCAGCAGCTCGTGTGTCATGAATGACGGATATTCAGAACGGAAAGGGAAATCCGGAAATTCCATCACCTCTTTCGGCAAGTTCGTCCTTTTTAAAAACAGTTTAATTTGCCAGATACATTTTCAAAAAGCCACGTCCTCAATTTACCTGAGGTTTTTATACATGGCGGAGTGTATTTTCAAACCATACTCGTCTTTGTCAGTTTTATCTGTGTAACACCACACTCCTCCTACCGTGTGAGCTTTTTCAAATATCACAGGCTTCATGTTACCTCTTGAGGCTATGTGCCGGGCAGCACAAAGACCTACAAAATATCAATTGGATTATAAATATTGTCCAGACTTGATGTGAACCACATAGAACGGACATCATTCGAGTCGAGTTCATGCCACGACCAACAAAATACTTTCTACATTGACATTAATATTAATAGTGAACATCACCAAGCAATTGAATAACTTGACCTGCCGCCCCTGCTCCAATCACCGCAATATTCCAGGTCTTCATTTCAAATGCTTCCGAGCTACTCACAAAATATATACATATTTATCTCGAACACTAATACTGAAAAAAAGATGGAAGGACCATGAAGCACACATAAGTTCTCTACCAAAATTACCCAGCCACAATGGTCAGCCGCAACAATATCATCTTACATCAGTTACAGATCTCCATAGAGGAATCCTAGTTTTACTTGGTCACTTTTGAAAATGCACACTGTAACATTCTCCCCCGTTATCTTTTCCCTAACCACCCAAGACAACGAATGACAAATTCGTGAAAGTGAGCTTGTATGTATTTTTAGAAAGTTTTGTTAAAAAACCAAGTGCAGCTAATCTCCAGTACGCAGATAGCCACCGTTTCAGCAATGAAAATGTCAAAGATTTTGTCAGTCACATAGAATGATCGCTAACACCGATAGCACAGTGAACTCTCACAATTAAGCCTACAGCAATTATAGCAAGCCTGCAACATAGTAGCCCAGTGTTGGAGATGTAATAGAATCGGCCCTCATAAATCTTACATTTACTCCCAGTTCTTTACTGGATTCCTAAACTTTACAAATGCGAACGAACAATGAGGAACAGTCCATATCAAATGCAACAGACGGAAGCCTAGCCCATTACAAATGTACTTAAATGGAAAGATCATTCTTGCTATTGACCTCAGACAATGTAGGATGGCATGTCATCACTTTAATGCATCCTCCCCTCTACCAGGGATCGAAGTTAATCCTTCCCACAGCGTGTCAAATATCAAATATAACTGTAAGGAGCATACCAAATCACCTGAATGTATGGCACACTTGAATCACCAAACTTGGAAACAAATTAGCACTATTTGCAAGGGCCAGACTCAATAATTTTTGACTGCCGAAAGCAAAATTTGAGCAAAAAAAAGATTTCAAGGACAATCCACTATTCCTACGTATAAACCATTCCATTCTAAAAATCAAAGCTTACACGAAGACGATCTCTTGCACACAGAAATGCACAAGTGTCACTGCCATTTCGGCACGTGGGAAGCCACGCACCGAACGCAGTGCGCAATGTTCTATGACAACGCAATGAAGATGGCTCACTCAAGTATGCAATCTCAGCAGTTAGTGAGCCACCATCACAACGACTTTTGCGTCCAATAAACCTTCGAATAATATCCAGACCAACGAGATATATTGCCTATCCAAAGATCATATTCCGTTTGCGGCACCCTCTGGCCCCGCAGCATCAATCAAGATATCGCCACCCCAACAAGCGCACGAATCATTCCACAATCAACTCGTCGATGCCCCAGTCCTCGTAGCTACCGTCGGGCAGATATCGCCTGATGACGATCGGTATCTTCTTCGCCTTCAGCTCCTTCATCGCGATCTGCAGCGGGTCGGTCTCGCCCTCCAGCTCCACCATAACCGGGGCGTTCATCGATATCTGCAGCGCCCTCGTTCCCAAGACTCTGGCACGCTCGTACTTTGTCATGTACGGCGACGTGATGCGCTGTGACTTGTCGATCGGACCGGCTTCGTGGCTGTTGATAATCCCGACTCCGCCCTCTTCTCGATTCTCTAGTTCATTTCCGTCTGCGTCTTCCACCTCCTCCATGCCATCAGCCTCATCATCGAAGCCTTCGAAATCATCATCTTCGTGATCGGACATTATAGCTACTGATTAATACTAGGCGCGATCGAGGTACCTAAACAACATCGCAATCGTCAAGTCATCGACAACGAACAACAATGCTCAAAAACCAAAAGCCGTTTTAGTCAACACTGAACATAATAATGAATCAGCAAAATTACACTCGTGATTTTCGCGACAAAACAAAAACGACACTTTCCAGAAGACCCGCCGCTTTACCCGAATCCATACTGCATCAAACACAAAGGCATGAAAAAATATACATAGATCTCAAGTCGACGGTCCGACGAGAATTAATTTACTATAACAAAACACTTTTACGAAATACGTGACATCGCGCACAAATAACCCGCCCAGTTCCGTAGGTTAGCAGACAGTGAAATCGAAAGAGGCCCGTCAATTCAGAGTGCATTCCATTATGTGCAATCGTGCAACGGCAAACAACTAACGTATATTATAAAGTACATTTGTCAGTCAAAAAACGGTAGGACAGTCATAGAGAACAACAGAAATTCAAATTCAAACACCGAGAGATGAAGACAGACATCTCAAAACTATCCGGTTTTGGAGTCACGCACAGTCAGTCAGTCACCAAACGGATCGAAAACGACAAAGTGACGATAACAACACGAGCAGCTACTAGGTATGTATGCAGCGAGGATGATATAAAAAGAAAACAATTATCACATCACTGACGCCTCCAGCTTTACGAGACGAATCTCGCATCGCGCCGGAAAAAACGTCACAAAATCGGGCGTCGCTAAAAACAAAATCGATGAATATAAAACGATGACCGGCCTACGAGCCGTCGATAGAATCAAACTACATATGAATAGACGCTGGGAAGCTACCGCACATCGAGAGGTTACAGAAATCAAGCTCGCACCGCCTCGAATTATTATTTCTTCTCGTCTTCGACCTGGTCCAGGTCCTCGCACTCTACGTCGTTCTTGTCAGCGTCGCCGTCGCCCTGAACGTCAGACGTCCACAGGGTCAGGTTGTCACGTAGCAGCTGCATGATCAAGGTCGAGTCCTTGTAGGAGTCTTCGTTCAAGCTGTCGAGCTCGGCGATAGCCTCGTCGAAGGCCGCTTTTGCCAGGCGACACGCGCGGTCCGACGAGTTGAGAATCTCGTAGTAGAACACAGAAAAGTTTAGCGCCAGCCCAAGTCGGATAGGGTGAGTAGGCGGCAATTCTTTTGAAGCCTTATCACTCGCAGCCTTGTACGCGAGCAGGCTGTTGTTGGCCACTTCCTTACGCTCCTCCCCAACACGATATTCAGCCAGGTACCGCAGGTAGTCGCCTTTCATCTTGTTGTAGAAAATCTGCGACTCCTCATCCGCGTTCGGGATCAGATAGTCGTCGATGATTTTCAGGATGTCGTCACTTGTGTCCTGAAGCTGCTTCTCGACCTCTTCCTTGTATTTCTGTAAGATAGCCTTCTTCGCAGATTCACTGTCATCAAGCTTGCCGCCAATCGTCGTCAGTATACGCCAGGACGCACGTTTCGCGCCGATGACGTTCTTGTACGCCACCGACAGGAGGTTTCTCTCTTCCACAGACAGCGGAGGCATTTTGGCGACGGCGTTCATATGTTCTACCATGTCGTCAAAACGTTCGACCTGCTCGCACAGCTTGGCCTTGTAGACTAAGTCGCTCTTTTCGNCAGACATTTTTGGACAAGGTAATGCTGCTACAATGGAATTCTTAAATATAATTTATAGGTGTTCTGGAACAGAAAAAATAACTTCTGAGATTGCACGAGACAAGCACTGATAACACTAGAGGCGGTCATGATAAAATGTGCGGTTTCTACAATATATCTTTGGCAAACGGAACAAGTTGGAAGGCAAAAAGCATGCAAACAAAAATAGGCTTTTTAAAAGTGATCTGTGAGACAAGCACTAGATGCATAGCAGGTGATGTATCATAAGTGAAGGAAAGTTATATCTAAACACAGTACCGTTATAGATAACATTTTTGGAATACTTTTCGATAGCACAATGCGGATTTGTAGCAAATGATGTGATCAATTGTAAAATACTTTCAATTCTAGAATATATTGTCAGCAAACCATCTTTACTTTTAGACATAAACCAAACTTTTACGAGGCACGCTACAGCTATAACCCGACACGACACTGACACATTACTGCCCTTATTATTTAACACCAAAACACATGTATTTCACATCCATGAATTCGTCCATGCCGTAAATAGACCCTTCCCTTCCTAATCCAGATTCTTTAACCCCGCCAAAAGGAGCCTCGGCCGCACTGATCAAGCCTTCATTCACTCCCACGACACCGCACTCCAGTTTTTCCGCCACCCGCCAACACTGGCTAACATCCTCGGAAAACACATAACCGGCGAGACCGTAAGTACTTTGATTCGCAATCTTGACAGCTTCGTCCTCGGTTTCGAATTTTAGAACAGGAACGATCGGGCCAAACGTCTCGGATGATAAGCACTGCATCGACACGTTTGCGTTAGTTAAAATAGTAGGTTCAAATATATTCAATCCGACATTACTACGCTTGCCACCAGTGGCAACCTTCGCACCCATGTCAACGGCATCAGCGACAAAAGATTCCATTTTCAAAACTGCCTGCTGATTAATCAAAGGTCCAAACGTGGTGTTCGGGTTCATCCCATCACCGATAACGAGCTGACTTTGCACGGCATTAGTCAATTTTGATACGAATTCATCGTGAATCTTAGCCTGCACTAAAAAGCGACTGGCGCATATGCACGTTTGACCGGAATATCGAAATTTGCTTTCCATCGCGCCTGCCACTGCCTTATCGATGTCGCACGTGTCAAACACGATAAAGGCAGCGTTGCCCCCATTTTCTAAAGACACTTTCTTCACAGTGGACGAGGCTTGTTTCAGAAGCATTTTCCCGGTAGCAGTAGACCCGGTAAATGAAACTCCCGCTACAGATGGATGTGTGGCTAGCACAGATCCAACAGTGGGCACATTCGCCCGCGAGCAAGGCACGATATTGAAAACCCCACGTGGGATCCCAGCTTCCTCGGCCAGCTTCGCGAGCGCAAGAGCCGAGAAGGGTGTTTCTTCGGATGGCTTCAGCACAACGGTACACCCGGCCATCAATGCAGGTGCTGCTTTTCTTGTGATCATAGCGGAGGGAAAGTTCCAAGGCGTTATCATGGACACGACACCTATCGGTTGCTTGATTGTTATCATCCGTTTGTTTGGGACAGGGGATGGTATTGTAATTCCATACGTTCTCCTTCCCTCTCCCGTGAACCAATCCAGAAAATCGGCCGCGTATTGTATTTCACCGTCAGCTTGTAAGATCGGCTTTCCATTTTCGAGTGTAATAATTTTGGCTAGATTTTCTTTTTCCGAAATCATCAAATCGTACCACTTGCTCAGTATCTTCGACCTTTCTTTAACTGTTGTCTTCTTCCACGCGCTAAGAGCCACCGACGCAGACTCAACAGCTGCTAACGTAACACGATCAAAGCAACATCATACTAATTCAAAATCGGAAATAAACACATAGGTAAGAGGTTGACCAAATGCTTACAGCCTCACACCACATCATCATCATTTAATAAATATGTTCATCAAATCAAAACACCACAAGATTACGATATAATGAAAAGTCAAAGCGGTAGAACAGGTTTTTATTGGTAGCCTATTGATCAGCATTAATCTTGAATTCTGATTTTTCATTAGTTGCACAACCACCAAGCGTGTGTATACTTCAGGCGATATACCATACCCATATGATGGCTTCTTATAGGAAATCTGTAAGCGGTGAACATTGGTGCCTTTTCATTAATTAATTGGAAGTTGGAAAACAGCTTGACACTTCACTAGACAAAATGCAGTTACGTACATGAATAATAGCGAGCTACACATACTTGATATTACGAAAGTATAGCAATTCAATATTACTGGTTAATTTGCAGCATGACGAGACTATGTAATTAATCATCACATTAGAATCACAGTCGCAGGCACGATTTTTTTAGTCAGTTCATAATACCATGTTCACGGGCACTGATGTTTGATATCGGGCATAGGCCATATCATGTTCAGTTATTACGCATTCGCTCAGCTTCAGCACGAACCGAAAAATTCCAAGTTTTGGTCAGGAAATCTAACGATACCATCAGCAATTACAACTATATCAGCGTAGAAAGAGGGAGAGATATGGTATTCTTTTTTCGCTTGCACTATCGAGATGCTTTGACGACGGTCGACGGAGATGCAAGGTCATCTATATATAGTCTGCAGCTCACAGCTCAGCAGCTGCACCCCCGGTTTTTTCTCTCATGCTATTCGTGATTGCCTAGCACCCAGTTTTCGACTCTTTGGTCTGACCCGGCCGGGGATTAAACCCACAACCTATCAATCAAGAAGCCGGACGCATCACCATTACACCTTCTCGCTCGGTATGCTTACGCAGGGTTACGCTCAGTGAGGAAAGTCAGAAACACCTCTATTCTCACTAGTTTGGCCTATAAATGTGACAATATGTGAAGAGCCTGATTGGTCCGAAACATAACGAAAGGTTGCTTCTGAATTAAGACATTCGTATTGATCGAAGTCATTAATTTCAAAAATACGATGGAGCCTAGTCCAGCTCTATACTTGAACTGTAATTCGAAGCAGTTCCGTTTTGTCGCCCTATCTGTAGCCTCTGGTCGCAAAAGAAAACCCGCTTCCATAAAAATTATGCTGAGCTACTACTTACAATTACAAAGCAGGCGAAGTACAACGAAAAATGAAGTATTTCTTCATTTGCTTTGTCGCTTCTCAAGCCTCAACTCAACGTACGCGCCTCACCAACCACGCGGCGACACCCGAAATAATCCGACAAGAGACGAATCGGTTACAATCGGATCTCGAAGTCAGAAGCAGGTAACACCGGTTGCGGACACGAATGATTTCTTTTCCGGCCCGGTTCTACAAGCTGGATTTTCTTAGATATTGCGGTAATATTTCATACTCTGGAGCGATTTGTCCTGTATTCCTATTCGATTGTCTGTTTAGTTCGAGAAACGATACGGCGGATACGCTTTCAACTGTTGGAGTGCAAATCGAAAGTTCATTAGCACTTGGAGCAGTTACGCGGGACCTGTGAAGTAGGGTTTCCATATGTCCTCCTTCAGGAGGATTTGTCCTCCATTTTCAGGAAATCGAAAATATCCTTCGAGGACGCCTAAATTACCTCGTTTTCGAAAATTCACCATAAATGACGTGAAATACGTAATGGAAACTTTCGGGCATGTCATTCGAGAGTCTGGTCGGGGTGATGACCTNATTTTTCAGTAAATATTTCAAAATCAGCTGTTTTCATTTTCGGTCAACTAACTTTAATGGTATTTGAATATTCAGGATCTCGCGAACTCAAATCTACGACATACGATTACGAATAAACATCGATAGATACCGACGGTAAGATCATAGTGTCCTATATGGTGTCGACACAAGCAAATCTCACGGCTCAGTGAAATTGTATCACGTCACAATTTCCATTTGACTACGGGCAATTTGACGGTCATTTTTGACCGGCTTAACGAGCATTAAATTTGGTAAAACGGGTATCAATTAGGGTTAGTTCGGATATCAATAATTTTCACTATCCGGATAACGGATATATCCGGAT
>KE605628.1:0-11590 GCA_000444245.1 Botryllus schlosseri
ACATACGGCCCGCGGACCGCACCCGACCCAGCTCGTACTGTACCGTATGCTAATCGTCGGATTTTTGCCAAGTCCATTGTTTGCGAACAAAGGTGATGATAGAATAGAAGCCCCATTATCCGTAATATAATGAAATATAGTATTATGTAGGCTTGTCACTAACGTATTCCAGTAGAAAACAAGGGCACGGATTTTGAGGAAACATTTTGGAATCACTTTGACTGGGTCCGGCCCGCGAGCAATCTGATGATTCGTATCCGGCCCGCGACGCATGTTGAGTTTGACACCCCTGGTCTAGACCTTTCATGTTCAGTCAGTTGTGTGGAATATTCAATATACAATATACGTTAATCGATCTTGGTAATTTCGATGCTTTCGACGGTTCTTGCTATACGTTTATAAATTGATTAGTTCCTTCGTCTCAATACAATGATTTCATTACTGTGAGATGTGAAACTGAATGGCAGATTAATCTTACACGATGTAGCCTACCGCAGCACCTGACACTCATGCCGGATTGTCGGCATACGGGCGAAGCACGTCAGTAACGGGACATTCAGAGATAATCCTGCGATATATGGCTTCGCTTAAATCTACATCGGCCTCATTTACGCTCTTCTGTAGTGCAACCTGAAAATGAGATGGATCAAACGAGTTGTTGACTCCCTGAATCTGACGGTGACATATCTTTGTTCAGTTTTCACTGTTGAACATCGCATTCATTCACAGCAATAATGATGGGCNCATATTTTCCGTCGGCGATANGGCTACAATAAAGGTAATATTGNGTTGGCTAATATTTTCAGTTAAATTGATTTATCACACTGCATCCACGTTATAAACAACGTATTAGCGGCAGCAGCCCGATAACTTGACGGAGTAAGGTGTAACGGATCGCTGCTATCAGCACATTGAGAGGCGGGCATGTGGTCAAAGTAGTCAGCGTTGGTACTAGCTACAGGGATGGTGGTGAGGTTCATCTTCGCGTTCACAAATGAACCTTGATAGGTTCGGCACTGTGAACCTTTTTCGTATATTACAATTTTTCACGTCAGAATAACGTCTTTAGTTGAAATTCGGCACCAAACGAGCATTCACCTTGCCAATTTCAAAAATTATTTGTTCCAAAGTTTGCTCGGAATATTCATATTTCCGTTTGTGAATCTTTAGTGACTCTCTGCTGTGAGCTTTGCCCGCAATCACACAATAACAAGAACGACAGATACACTACATGTGGGAAGTCAGCGAATTGTACTTATAGTCAACCAATCAATTATTTGCATCAACGAAATTGATATGGAGAATGCACCGTTGTCTAATTTATCAGGCGTACTGGATCCAGAATTCCTACCTAAGTGTTGGAGGTTTATCTAGGCTTCTCCTCGCCATACCATCCGCGTATGCGGTGTCTTACAAAAAGCCGAGAAGTGGGCCGTGCTATAAGTCGGCAGTTACGGAATAAAAATGAAGAATATCGGCCTGGTGTAAATGACCATAGTAGTCGACAAACACCACGAATACCTCAAAACCAACCAACGAAATTGATATGGAGAATGCACCGATGTCTAATGTATCAGGCGTACTGGATTGATATTGTCCGACTGGGGTGTTGGCTACTGCATAACTTGTTTTTGAGATAATATCTGGAGCAAGTACAGAAACCGATATTTCACTCTTAAGAATACATCTGTCCGGTCTAGCCGAGTCATCGTCGAAATTATTGGCTAAGCGACGGGAATTATTATAGCATTTGACCATAGATTCCTTTCGGGCTCGTGTACTTAAATCTACGAATTTCGACCAGATTTTTAGGCTCACAAGGTCATTTCAATCCTATATTCAGCCTCACAAGCTTACATCTGAGTATTGCAACCCACTTTTCAGGATTTGACGTAGCCCGTGATTTGTGAAGATGGAGAAATCATAAACATTTGAGTAGAGCAAAGTCGAGTACCTGAGTGATTCGATTCTAAACCACGTATTATGCNTTGAGTCGAGTCTAGTATTCGAGTATCGCTCATTATCACGTCATAGCATAATTCAATATGTCAAAGTTCAAATATGTACCTTTTATAATGCCTGTTATCCGTCACATTAAAGATGCTTTAGTATTTTTTCGACCATACCGATTTCATATTGCTCTTGATAATGTTGTGGGATGATCATGACGTAGTAACGTTCGTAGCGGTCTCGTATGTTTCAAGGCTTCCTCAGTTGAAAATAGTAACAAAACTGTAATTCTCATTNGTAATTTAACTTTCAGTGGCGACGGCAAGGAGCGTCTAATTTCAGTACTCGAACAAATCGTCTTTTTCTACTAGACTCAAATCATTAAAATTAATACTCGATTCAGATNCGAGCACTCGAATCATTGTGCCCAGCCCTACATTTGAGTAAGTAGCAATCAAATTTTGGTTGTACAAATGTACACTTTCTACTTAACAAAACCCAAAAATGTGAAAATTACAAAATTACCAACTAGCGGTGTAAGTAGGCATATGTATGTCTAGGGTTAGTGATATCTACTCAAGTACCGTACATACACTCGAACTACTTTCTACTTTACAAAAAAATGCTAAGTGTAACAAGTAGGTTTTCATAAAATAAGTGTCATGTAAGAGCGCAAGTAGTCTACAACCTACCTACTTGAGCGAGTATCAAAAATTTGTCAAGTATTAGCGGAAGTAGTCAACTGTGAGCAGCTATAAGCAGGCTCATTATACTTGAATATTTAAGTAGGTCTCTGGAGGCTACAAGTAGGCAGAAACGATTTGAGTACTCTGAAAAAAATCGAAGCAGGTATTTTGTTACCCAAATATTATGCAAGATCAAGATGTAGCCTAATACACCCTAAGGAATTCTTGGCCGGCGAGTATATGTATGTCGAAATGTCGATAAATAAATTAGTTCCGTGTCGCCATCTCGCGGTTATTGATGCATCATCAATAATGTGTCGGATGAGGGTGTTCAAAAAAATTTGGGCGGAAGGGGGCTGAAAATGTTGTTTCGGACCTAGTTACAGCACCCAACCAGATAACTGCCCCGTTCTAACAGTATTACAGGACTGTGAACCACACGACCGGATACGGCTCGCCAGACGGTTTCATCCGACCCGCGAAGAAATATGTTGCAGATCCTAGCAATCACCAGAGCTCACATTAGATATGGCTGATTTCGGGACCTATGTTCCACTCCCCTCCTGTATACAGTCGATAAGCAAAGCTTTGCTAATGTGGGGTTACCATATTTTGGAGTTGGGAAAGGAGGACACTTTTTCAAAATTTTCAGACTTATAAATGGTGTAAAATCCGGAAAAAATAGTAAATTTTTCCAAACATCATGGTTGGTTGACTAAAAAAGGGTCATCACTTTCGTTCGACTCCCGTTTTACACACTTATTACTTAAATTAGTGGTGTTGACTAAATAAAAAGGTCGTCGCTTTCGTTGAACCACGAATATCTTATTTTCCGTCATTTATGCACAATTTCACTCGAATCTATCCATTATCTTAGCTCTAAAAGCTGTTAATGAGGACGAATTGCCAAAAAGGAGGGCATTTAGGCGTCCTCGGAGGAGCCTTTTTCAAAAACCTGGAAAATGGAGGGCAAATCCTCCTAAATGAGGACGTATGGTAACCAGAGGTGGTCAGTTACGAAGTACTTCTACTTTTTGAAGTACTTGAAGTAGATTTTTCTACTCACACTACTAAGTAGTTATGATTTTAGACTACTTCTACTTCTACTTGACAGTTTTTAGTTTTGTAGGCAAAATAAGCGCTCGTATAATACCTACCTACTTACTTACTTTTGAACCACCACTCCTACATCTAATTGAGTAGAAATTCCGGCGTTACTTCTACTTCTACTTGAGTAGCGACGGTGACTACTTTGACCACCTCTGATGGTAACACTCTTAGAACACATTATGTTCATTACTCATTGTACACCCCGCTAGTGGGCGATAGGGAGTTTCTGAAATATGGAAACCCAAGTATAGCATATGGCTGTCAAAGCTGGAGGGGCAGATAATTTCGTCCGGCCCGAGAAGACGTGTGTTGCAGACCAAATGAAAATACCGACCCTTAGCAATCGCCAGAGTTCCAATTATAGAGATGGCGCAATAGCCTAGTTAATTCACGACCTATATGTTANAAATCCACTTCAGTCCAGNTCGGTTTATTAGCAATTTTTATCACTCCTGTATGCAATCGATTCTAGTCAGCCTTCAAGATTACCAGACCACGACGTGATATATCGACCTCACCTGGAGAAGCATGCGGCATTCATTTNGTCGCTTACTTTTACGTGNTCCTTTCTTTTATCCAGTGAGCAGTGCATGCCTCTTATTTACATGCTGTGGGCCAAGGTTGGTGTCAGATTAAAAGACTACTCGTTTCGGTACCCTCCTATTTTTTCATTACATCGCAATCTTGTGGTGCATTGATTTGATAAAATTTTAATAACATATGGACGCAAAGCATTGCTAGTGTGAGGTCATTTGTGTTCGTAGTTCTTACTTCATTTTCATTTTCATGTCGCTAGAGGGCGCGAAAAAATGTCTGGAATTTGGGAAACGAAAATATCAATAATAATCGTCAGATTACACACCCACACACAAAGAACAATGCGATAAGACACGATGCGATGTAATGAACCGATAGGAGGATTCCTAACGACCAGTTGTGGTTGCAGTTGCGGCCTAGTGCCCGATGTCACGGTTCCTTTTTCGATGTTAGTCTCTTTTCCGCTGCTCTTTCTTGCTCTTTCCATTCTCTGTGAATGCGATCTTTCATCGGGTCTTTTTGTGGGCTTTTTTTGTCGCCAAAAGAACAGCGACTCGGGGGAAGAGGAGTCCAGAATAACCTCCGACGCGAAATCGAACCCGGCCGCCTGGGCGGTAGTGTTTCTACTCTCTATCTCTGATTAATTATATTGAAATTCGAAAATGACCGTAGTATCGAATATTAGCTTTGGATATGCACACAGAGGAATGTGTTTTTTATAATTATTTCATTTCTTTTGCAATTTTATTGTCTTATTTATGGCTCTTTGCAAGCGGGGTCGCTCGTAAATGTAAACACTAACATAGAAGTGCATTTGTGAATGTAATTTGTGAATGGGATCGAAGATCAATTTTTCGAAATACTTTTTGGCGTTTATTAGGAGAATGTCCTCTAACGATACCAGATACGTCGGCACCACCACCCGAGGTAAGTATCGAAGTATTGAAATATTGACACTTTCATAAATCCCCTGTCAGTGGTGCGGTACTTCACTAAAAAGCCAGTAATTGCTCGTTAAATTCCGTTGTATCATTTTTTTTTGTATTCGTGAAATAAAATTTTGTAGAGTCGCAAGTTTCAAATTTTTACTCTTATGTTGCAATAAATAGGAAAGACTCCCTGACCCTGAAGAATAGAATCTGTCTGATGTAGGCCTAATAGTCAGTCTTCGATATTATCAATAACTCCAGTTCGACCATTGGAGTTATAGTACCATATAGGCTTATTGAAAAAGTCTGCAAAATATATTTATTGTTATTCCAAAACTATCTTCCATTATTGTTGTTCTCAAATTCATTTTTCAATGTCACATATTGCTCAAGAATCAAGATCGGTTAAATCTATGATATATCGGATACATCAAAATTCAACCTGCGGACAACTTATTGTTTAAATAAATTTATGTATGATTGTAGCGACATTGTATTGTTAGATGCTAGTCATAGAAATAATGATGGCAGTCAAGAGCATTCGAAGGCTGTATTGTCTGCAGGCTGCGGTTTCGCTGCTCATGGAATCTGGCATATCGAAAAAGTACATGGAAATGAAATCCAGTGAATAAGGGATCTTGGTATTGATGATATAATAAAAAATGCAAGATGTATTGGTTGGTGCTAAGGAATTCTTATAAGCTTATAATGTACTCTGTGCATTTTCAGGCTTGACTAAAGACTTTCTAGTTCAAGTTCCGTGGGGATGTATTGCGGGGAAAACGTGGGGAGATGAAAAAAATCCACCGGTATTATGCCTTCACGGTTGGCTTGACAACTGCAACACTTTTGATAAGTTGATTCCTCTTTTACCAAAAGGTAAGAAACTGCTTTATTATCACAGTAGTTTCGTATTTAGACCAATACTTTCGCAGACTGTGTTGATCTTGGAGATAGTCTGAGATTTCTAAGGGTCAATTTCCCATTTCAGATAACTTCTATGTAGCGTTTGACACACCAGGACATGGCTTATCATCACATTTTCCATCTGGAATGTTTTATTACACGATTGCGTATTGTTCGGCAATTAAAAGAGTTAGACTGTAAGTGGATTCGTTTTTTAATTGATTGCCTTTGGTATATCATTGCTGCATCCATTCAGACTTCAAGTTCAAGGGTGTTTCCATTGTGGGACACAGCATGGGTGAGTAATGAGTATATTACACAGCTCGATTTGGGTGAATTTTGGCGCTTGCTAGCCTAGTCTGACCATGAAATTAAAATCTACATGTACCTACATTACTACAGCTACTTCAAATTGAAAGTAATTTGGTAGAGAAAATTTTGGGAACTTGGCATAAAACGTAAAAAGTATGTCAGTATTGCGACTGTGCGGCATTCTACTGGACAAGAGAGAGAGACAGTGTAATTGATAAGCAATGTATCAGGAAACTGCTGACACATTACCTGAAGCAGACACTAATGAGTTGAATTTTACAAACTCCTGATGGTGGAAAACAGCAGTTTCTNAATTGACAGACAAGATAAAGTGTAGGCTGACAATTATCAGGCCACATAAGTTTTCTAGAGGGTTTTCTAGTAGATGCGTGTTAAGATCATTCCTCCAACTGAAAAAGAAACAATACTGATACTACAACTACAAATAACTATAGCTCTTTTATTACAGGTGGCAACATAGGAGCTCATGTATGTTGATTTTGAAGGAAATATCTAGTATATCCCTTTTACTAATCTTCCTTGACTTTTTTTTAGTTTGGCGGTCTCTACCCGGAAATAGTTCACAGGTTGGTGGTCATCGATACCATGGGAACCTGGTTCAGAATGAAGGTGTCGGCTATCCTTTGCTTTAACAATTTTGTTNGATTTGAATCATCGCGATCTTTTCAAAGGAAGACTTGGTAGTTTCACTGCGGTCGTGTATAGACTCATATCTTGCGTTTGAGAATGCTGCCGACCGACCGGAAAAGCAGTATTCCTATGAGCAAGCAAAGGAAAGGTATGTTGCGGTTCCTGTTACTTAGTTAGGTCTGCCACCTTGTGGTTAATCTTGTCTTAAGCTTGTATTGTCGCCAGAGTCGTAGTGGAAGCTTGCACAATCTGCCAGTGTTGGGATCAAGTCACTACCTTCGAGTCATGAGTCATCTCGAGTCATTGCACATTTTGACTCGAGTCAAGTCAAGTCAATCGATTTTTAAAGGTGACTCGAGTCAAGTCAAGTCACTCGTTTTTCGGAGGTGACTCGAGTCAAGTCAAGTCACGAGTCAAGTCAAATTGGATTTTCAAAGTATGAGTGATGATGCAAAGTCATCACATTTTGCTAACTGGATGAAAGACAGATTAATTGGACATTTATGTAGCATCAAATTACAAATATAAAGGTCAATATACATGCATAAAGGCGTTGTATCGCTCACGCACACTTAGAACTGCTAATAAAATACTTGAGTAACTGCTGCGTATAGCTACATGCTACAGTCTGTTATTGTCAACCAAAATAGAGGATTGAATTCGAAGCCGCGAGAAATCGTACAAAATGATATGTTACAGTAGCCTACACTACCCATCTACACATCCGCGAGAATATAAAAGCATGAACGATGTTCGTTCGATTTAAATTATACAAGAGGATTGGTAAAGGTGAGCACTGCGTACTGAGCACCGAGAAACAAAGATGCGTTGTTATTGAATTAATCTACTACTACTACGACAACGGAAACTGTGATTGTTTCGTTCGCGGTCAATTTGCAATCAGTAAATGACTGGTTGCCCTCACAAGTGACATCGGCGTATCGCGAACAATCCGAACATACATAAGATAGGGTGATTTAATCGACACCGTTTAGTCTTTAGTTGATGACTTGAAATTGACTCGTAACTTTTGCTCCGAGTCACGAGTCAATTGACATTTTTGAAGCGCCGAGTCAAGTCAAGTCATTTTGCAAAATGACTCAAGTCAAGTCATACAAAAATGTTGACTCGAGTCAAGTCATGACTCGAGTCATCCCAACACTGCAATCTGCATGTCAAGGTTTCGACTGCTTTCACTTCCGACCACGCACACACACCCCTTGCTGTATACAATAATACCACCATCACATAAAGCAAGNTTTTTTTTCATGGAATTGGTGTCATTTGTTTCCAGAAAAAAACTGATCGTNCGGGAAGTCCTTCATAACTCCGCAATGCTGTTTTGAATAGGTAATTCGCTAAAAGAATTGCATGCTACGAGCTACCATTAAAACCCCCTCCACCGTAGCTCATTGGCAGTAGGTTGCCTGTAGCGTTACATGTTGCTTTTCTTTGTTGCAGTGACTACTGGTATGCTAGAGATTTCTTTACCCACGTAAATGAATGAGTCCGTACACATTTCCATCTCACACATGCTGCTTGTAACGCTTGGCGCTAGAATTATAATCGTATCAAGGTACCGGTTATAATATCGCAGATTGAAAGTCGCCAATAAAGGTCTGGATGACGAAGCCGTTGAAATTCTTCTGGAAAGGGGAATGAAGGAATTGGAGAACGGTGAGTTTGAGTATCGTCCTGCATGTTGTTGATTCACCCCGTGACTGGAATCTCTTTAACAACTAAAACTGACTCTGTGAGANTAGCCATAATACTTGACTGCTTATTTTTNCCAATGTTGTTAAAGATGGAGGNGTTTNAAGTATTGCCAGTCAATTAGGATTATGAGTAATGTCTNTAANATCCACTCTGCAAGTAGAAGTAGTGATTTTAAAGACATTCCTAAGCGAGGAGCAGAGTGGAAAACGACCGACTTGNAAAGCACTTGGGTAGTTTGCGTAGGTGGTCAATTACAATGTGCTTCTACTCTTTTGTAGGTTTTGCTTTTAGAGTACTTTCAGCTCCCCTAACAGTTCTACATACTTTTTACGCTTTCGCTTTTGTTCAGTAGAAAGCAGTTTTGGGATTGATTTGTATCACTTTTGTGCGTGAAATTATTATATTATCTGGGCGAAATGGCCCTGCTATCATGATACACGGTAGCAGNACATATATTCGAAAATCGCTCTAGTAGTGGAGTTAATATCGATTTTGTCGTTGGCACGAAAATACATTTTGTAATTTTTGAAGTAACCTTTTCCGATTTACTATGTGTGCGAGATGCGACACTTCGACCGATTCTACTTTTCAAAACTGCTTACTGAAGTAGTTTTAGACCTTTAACTAAAAATAGGGCTGTTCGAAAATGACTTTCTTATTGAATTGTACTGGCTAATTGATAAAATTGTTAGGTTGATTAAAAAAATGCTGCACACCAATTTTGGTGGAATTTCAACCTATAGAGGCATTGATTTAAGAGAAAAAAGTTTTGGATTTATTTAATAATAATAAATCTAAAAACTTCAAATTTTACTGGCTGTCCATGAAATTGTTGGGTTGTCCGAAAAAGCTATGCACATCAAATTTTGCTCGATTTCAACCAGGAGTCCTACAAGCGAAGTTATTATAGTACAAAATTTTGAATATTGAGAAATTTGTATTTACGGAGGTAAATTCTCTAATTATTCAGTATAGGTTAGGGTTACCATATTTCAGCAACCCAAATTCCGGACACTCTTTAGCGCCCACTAGTGGATTTAAAATGAGTTATGACGTCATACTAGCAAAGCTTTGCTCATAGACCAGAGGAATGGTCATGATTCGGTTCAGGAGTATGTGGCTGTGCGTTGTGTAACTGGGACCGAAAGCACATGTTTTCAGTCCCTTCCCGCCCAAATAAGCAATGATTTTGAGCCCACATTATAGGGTAATCGATGCAACTTATGGGGGGGGGGGTGCTATATGAATCTGGTTTCTATATGCATCTGGTCGTTAAATTATTTGAATGAATTCTGTCGATAATATTGGTCGTTCCATATATTACTACTACTCTCCGCTCACATCATCAGAGTTAGTGGTAGAGCTGGTCATGGAGGATGATGAGTTCGAAAATACAGGGAGCGTAATTGCACATCGTTAAGTCATGTTCATGTCCTACCGATGAGACCACGGAGCTTTATAAACACCCCACATCCAGTGGTTTCCAACCTTTTATGGTCGCGACTCCATCTCCAATTTGAAAATGTACCGTGGCCCAGATCAAAATTTGACGAGCCGATTACTGAAATAAGTCAGCACCTTTGCCCCGACTGACTCACGGCCTATTTTGGACGCTGATTACGTTCAACATATTCGCAAACCCCAGAATAAAGGCAAGCGACCCCCCGTTTTGAACCACTATCTTTGAATAAAGCATTTAAACGGCCTTAACGATCTCTAGGAATATACCGTTCTCGTATAATTACCATTGCAATTAGGCTTATTCCAGTAAATGAAGGTTTTTATATTTATATTTTATGGCAGTTTTTGCGAGGGTGGTAGTCTCTATATTAAAATCAATAAATGTGATAGTAAATCGCGCGCAGCGCGAAGAAAAATATCATGTATCAGCATAAATATTCCCAAAACATATTGTTTTTATGCTGATTTACGAAAAAACTATGAGCCTACGTCAAAATTCCGGACATTTGGCATATTTTAGAAATTCCTCCCGGACGCTAGTTTCAACAGTGAAATTCCGGACATGTCCGGGAAATTCCGGACGTATGGCAACCCTAGTATAGGTCTACCCACCGTTAATACTATGATTCGAGATCTCTAAGTTTGAACATCATTAATCTCATTGTTACTGGTTCGAATTGAGTCATATTTGTTGTGCGTCGTTTCTTCAGACAATCTAACAATTTCATGAGGTGGCCAGTAAAATTTGAAAAAAAATTATTTTAATTTTATAAATTTTGCAGCAAACAATACGTTCATATTGCCGACGACATGGCAATATGAACGTATAGTTTGCTGCAATATTGAAGTTCTGTACTTCGAAAAGCCTATTTAATTTTATAAATCCAAAACTTTCTTTTAAAGCAATGCCGCTATAGTTTGGAATTGAGCCAACATTGGTGCGCAGCGTTTTTTTAGATATCGTAACAATTCTATCAAGTAGCCAGTAAAATTTGGAAAAAAGTCATTTTTGAACAGCCCTACTAACGGATTCAACTTGAAGTAGTTTTGTAATGTGCTGGAAATCTCTACTTGACTTGTAACTGAGTAGAAATTTACATCATTTCTTTATTTCTACTTCATTAACAACACGGACTACTTTGATCACCTCTGGTGGTTTGTCGAAGTAGATTGGGAGAGACTTTTATGCTCAACTGTTTTCCACAACTCACAGCCCCGCGGGATTTATTTCTGCAGCCATAGCTGGATGCTTAATGCCGCCACAAATGAAGGCAATTTCAGGACTGTATTCGACTGTACCGTGATGTCATTGTGACGATTTCACTCGCAAAC
>ATSW01007397.1:0-16317 GCA_000444245.1 Botryllus schlosseri
TTCACTTGCTTTGCTTGGAATCTGGAGTTTATAATTTAGGGTGAAGACCAATTGCTTTGGTGCCGAATAGCGATTCTCTACTCAGCAACGATTTCGTTACTCAACTCACGTCAAAAAGTATGCTCACACTCAAATGCGTCTGGATCGGCACTCAAATTTAGGTCTGCTCATCACCAGACTTAATTAAGTGCAGGCGGTGTTACAACACGTTTTACAACGCTATCTGACGAGCAAATCAAATAATTATTTGACTTGATTGTTAAGCTCAGCGGCCGCATTGAATGAATGCTTTTTAACCATGATGAAAATGTTTTCAAGTCCTATTGTATAGTTAATGTGGCCACTGACCCTAGTACTTTAAAACTTGAGTTGCTAGACATGCAGTCAGATATAAAGACATGACAATTTGTTTATGCGTCTCACGAAAGTTTTTCTTTTAGTCTGCTACGTTTGAGCCACTACAATATCTTTTGATTATATAACAAACCGGAGGTCACGAATTAAGAACATACACTAAAGTAATTATAACAAGAAACCAGTGGTCATAATTATGAATGAAGTTGCCCCAACTCTACAGGTAGGTAAATGTGTGGCGAGATAGCGCAGTGGTATAATCCACAGCTGCAACACCAATGGGTTGCGGGTTCAAGTCTGAACGAGGTCGACTTCGGAATTCCTACCAAAGTGTTGGAGGTTTATCCAGGCTCCTCCTCGCCGCCTCATCCACGGAAGCGGTGTCTTACAAAAAGCTTAGAAGTGGGCCGTGCTACAAGTTGGCAGTTACGGAATCGAAAATGCATGAAATCGGCCTGGAGTAAATGTCTGTGGTAGAGGTAGTCGACAAACACCATGATTACTTCAAACAAATAAACTCTACAGTTATATCTGACCATCGCGGGCTGAGAGAGGATTAAAAATTGATAGTAATATACTGCAATTACTAAATTTCTTGACGAAATTCAATCTTCAACTTGAGATTACCTCCCTACGGGGGCCAAAGACCAACGTTTGGTCTGGGAGACGAATCGCTGTTTTGGTCCTGGTACCAGCTACAACCCACGCTAACATGATAGATAAGCCCATGGCCATGGCGGCAGGTCCCAATGTTGAATAAATAATTATGAAATTACGATATGCGCCCGTTTCAAGTAGAGTCATACGAGAATAAGACGAAGCAAACATAAAATTCTGCCTTCAACTTAATACCCGGTACAGATATTGCACTGCAAGCTGCCGTTACGAGAAATGGCAAAACGGCTCGCTTATGATATATATATATCACCAGCTGTTGAAATTTAGTGCTTCGTTGTGGAAACCGCAATGTTTTATTTGACGAGTACAAAATTTCAAATCTTTGTCCGGTGTACGGGTACGTACGTATACTGGATAGGCCTACTGCCCGCCAAGCAGCAACGATCAAACTGCGTTTAACTAAGCATAAGCATAACCAAACATCAACACATAAGGTACTATTTTAAACTATGGGCAGAGCGGAGATCAATTATACTGCTGCGAGGTAGTGGCGTGTGGAACGCGTTGATAACCTGATATACAGCACGGCGGGTATTCTTACAATCAGACTAATGGACGACGTAGGTACATCGAATATCTATTTACTGTGGATACTTACACAATGACGCACAAAGCTATAGGCTGCTTCTGACGTAATAATGAGCAGTGGCGTTTAAAATCAGGCGTTTGTGCTGTCACGAACCTGGTATAACATCTTTGCCTTGTTCACGAATGTTCAGTTTATGTCATAGTCCTTGTACAAATATAAAGTAATCGTTTTTTCACAGAGAAATCGATTAGATATGGGAAGATTGCGATTACGATTACTTGAAAATGCTGTAATCGTCGTAATCGATTACGATTACTAATCACGATTACCCCATGTCTGGAGTGCATACGATTTGAATTTGCTAAATGACGTCACAATAGTGTATTCCGACATGGAAATGTGGCTTCGTGGTGGTCACGCACAGTTTGTATGGGATATAGACATTAGGCATAGTTAACTGGGCTTACGTCACAGTGTCCTATATGGTGCCGACACAAGCAAATCTCACTCCTCAGTGAAATTGATTCACGTCACAATTTCCATTTGGCGACAGGCAATTTGACGATCATTTTGACCGACTTGCCGAGTATTAAAATTGGTAAAACGGCTATCAATCGAAAGCTGACTCCGCACTGATTACGGGAATATAAATTTTATTCCGCTCGCAGCCTTGGAACCCCCACAATCAGCCTCGAATTTCTTTGTTATGGAGATTGGCATTGAGACGCAACATTGGTGGCGATGTTGAAGGTAATGAATTTTGGTTTCGTGAGGCTATATATCTCCTGCCAAGAGTCTTCAAGCACTCCTAATGTTGGGTGTTCGCGAGCCTGGTAGCGTCTAAGGTGGCAGCGACAGTTAAGGCCAAGCTGTTTGTGGCGTAGATGGAGAGGAAGTTCGTCACATGATGCTTCCAGTGCACAAATGGGGGTGCCGTAGCAGAGGCGGAGAGCTTGATTTCGTATGGTGCGTAACTTGCCCATATACTTTTTTTGGGCGAAGTAATATGCTGGTAACCCATAGTCAATAAGTGAGCGTATCAGCGCCCTGAAAAGCTGCAGCAATGGTTTTGTTCTCGCTCCCCATGCGGTACCAGTCACGACTCTGATTAGATTTAGTCTGTTGGTGCACTTTATGGAAATCGTATGATATGTTGCTTATAGTTAAGCAATTTGTCAAACGTGATACCCAAATATTTGTAGGTGTGGACAAATTTAAGTTCATGGACACCAGCAGTTTTCAAGATGAGTGGAGGAATTTTCCTTTTCTTCGTGAACAGCATGCCTACGGTAAGGCCTTACTGATGGTAAACCCCCATCTGGAACAACAGTCGCTTATTACACCGAGTGATGATTGAATGGAAGACAAGAGGGGCTGGATAAGAAGACCGCTATCCCGAACAGCGCAGTCATCTGCGAACACCGCATGTTCAGACCGATGACCTAACGAGCTCGGTAAATCATTGATCATGACCGCAAACAGCAAAGGGCTGAGAACGCTTCCCTGGGGTATACCGTTCTGCAGTACGTAACTGTCGGAAAGAGTGTTTCCTACGGTCACCTGGAAAGTTCTGTCAGAAAGGAAATTTGTAATCCACCGGTACATGAGTCCGTGTCCGCGTATTCCGAGTTGATATAGTTTGTACAGAAGTGCGTGGCTCCACACCATATCGTAGGCTCGACTTATGTCTAAGAAGACCGCTACCACCGGACCGCTGATGATGGATATTCTTGTAAATCGTGTCGTGAAGACGCAGTATGTGGTCCAGGGTGCTTCGACCACGCCGGAAGCCAGACTGTGAGGGATGTATTAGATTTTTCGACTCCAAATACCATCTTAAGCGATTGGTGACAATTACTTCCATGACTTTACAAATGTGACTCGTGAGAGATATAGGGCGGTACGAGTCCGCCGAGGTAGGATCTTTGCCCTTTATGGCAATTGGGCAGACTATGCCATGTTTCCACGAGACCGGCAATTTCCCCGTCTCCCAGGATGCACTGTATAGTTTCAAAAGATCGGTGCGACCGCAGCATGATAGATTTTTTAACATCGCATACCATAGAGTCCTCCCCTGGTGAAGTGGATTTTCGGGGACGCAAAGTTTGATTTAGTTCGTCAAGAGTGAATTCGATGTTCATGTTCGAATTCCTGTGCCGATCTGGTTCGTTGTCAGCGGTAAGATGAACCGTGTTTTCAAAGTTAGCCTTCCTTATACGAAATCCTGCTGGGTACTTGTCGGAGCTGCTCGTTCTAGCGAATTGTGAAGCCAGTGTATTAGCTTTGGTTTTGTTATTTTGTGAAATGGATCCGTTCGACTTCAGCGTTGGTATGGGAATTGAACGCATGCACCCCCGACATAGATCTCATAACGTGCCAGACTTTCGACATCTGCTTACGGGAGTATAATGTACCACAAAAATCCTCCCAACATTTGCGTTTAGCAGAAAGGGTGGTTTTTCGACATTAGGCTCTCATACGTTTGAAGGCGATCACGTCTCGAATGTGAAAAGTACGTTTCACTTTCAAGTAAGCAGCCTTTTTCCTGCGCACAGCACGAGTATATTCCACCAAGGTACGGCTATTTTCGTTGTATTTTCGGTCATGGGATCGACTCTCCCGCCGCTAAAAGTAGGCTATTTCTGAAATGGCGGTGCAGGCCTTCAGTTTCCCCCATACCAACGAAGTTGGATTGGAGGTGGAAATCCGCAGCAGCCGAAAAGGCTGACCAGTTCGCCTTACTGTAATCCCATCTTCGTTTTGGTGAATTGCACGACGCCCTATTATTACATGTGGTCTAGACTACAACGTGATCACCACCTATGAGCTGGTCGGTTACTGTTGTGACACATCTCGCCGCAATGTCCCGAGACGACATCGACAGGTCAAGAAGTGACCAGCAATGGATGGCATCACACGCAATGTTCATACGAGTGGGTGACGATGAATTCAACAGGACAAGGTCGTTTCTATCTATTATTTCGCAGAGTTGGTTGCCACGTGCATTTGTCGAGTGACTCCATGAAGAATGGTGCGCATTGAAGTCGCCGCATATAATGGAGCGTGATGACAAAGAGTCAAATATCCTAAAATCACTAGCTGTAGTTTCACAGTCCGGGGGTATGTAAACGTTGCATATGTTCAAGTTCCCTATACTCGCACACATAGTACCTCAAAAACGGACGACGAGACGTTGTTCGAAAGAGACGCATTGAGTGATGCTCGAACAAAAGTGGCAATGCCGCCAGAGTGCACCGTCTTATCACGGCGGGTTGGTACCCCCCTAGTTTTGGTTTGTACTTTTGGACAAGATGGGATTCTTGAACAAGAATAACGTCTGGTTTAATGGTTAAGGTTGACAAGTAGTCCTTAAATTCGTGTAGTTTGCGTTAGATGCCCCTGCAGCTCCACTGTAAAAGGACTTTGAGTTGTGATTATCCATTCAAAGTGTTATTTGACGTCTGGGAGGGAGTGTCTTTGGTTTCACCGAAGCTTTTCGTGACACTCTTCAGAGAGACTGGGTCAACAGAAAATCGCAAATATTTGCAGGCGGCTTTGGCTACAATATTATTTAGAACGGTACCACTGTCGCTAGATTTCCAAGCATTTACAGTTATCTTGACGATTTCAGCAATGAGCGCAAGGAGGACTACGGGGTCAATAGAAGCATGCCCGCTTGTTGCGGTTTCGACTGTGGGGTTGGCAGCAGTTCGAGAGGGTGGTGGTTGTCGCCAGTGGCGCAGGTCACCGTCGTTGGGTTGTGGGGTGGTAGGTCTGTAACTCCGACCACGGGTTAGTATATTCTTATCACGGGTTAGTATATTCTTATAACTAAGCTGCTGCGGGTATGGCTTTGAGATCGTGTGTGCGTCAAGTCTGTTGGGGGCAGGATGTCTACGATTACCGACTCGTGGTGCTCGGACGTGGACTCGGGAGTTTCCTTGGGTTGTGCGATGGACATATGATATCCCTCGCGAAGAGCATTAATTTTTGCTTCTTCCTTATATATTATGCAACCACCATATGCAGAGCTGTGTTCCTCGTTGCAATTTACACATTTTTGTTGTTTGAACAGTCGTCGTACGTGTGATCACGGCCACCGCATTCGGAGCAGCAACGTTTTCCGCGACAGTGCTTGGCGACATGCCCAAAGCGATTGCGTTGGAAGCATCTCGTTGGCGGTGGATTGTATTGTCTGGTTTTAAAACGGAGAGTNGAACATAACGTGCGGTGGAATCGTGACCGCGCTGAAAGACAGTAGAACTGCAGTTGTACTAACAGTGCCATCTTTAGTTTTTTTGGTGAGCCTTTTAACATGAATTACATTCATGCTGCGAAAACTTTCCAAGAGCTCCTGTTCAGATATTTCGACAGGTACTCCGGGGATAACTGCGCGACTTGCGTACGGTCTGCGTTGAAAGATTGATGTCTTAATTTTAATGGTTGTCGATGCTGACTTCAAAGTGGTGCAATCAAGGAGCTTCTTTGCTTGCTTTTCGTTGCTACATGTGATAAGGATGTCACCCGAGCGAAGAACCTTGATATCAGCATAGCTGCCTATTGACGCATAAAGTGCCTTCTTGACCAAGTCTGGGTGATACGATTTCATTAGTCTACCCTTTCCACAGAGCAAAACCTTGAGATTTCCCGAGACAGGGACGGAAGGCACGACAGAAGATACTTGCGAAGGAGATGTTACTTTAGGACAAGGGTCCGGATTGTTAGGTGTAGTTGCGTAGTCTCTAGCTATAACCTTAGCACCATTTCCAGTATCATCGGAGTCACTCTCAGCTTCTTTACCGTTACACTGCTTGCGCTTCATACGACTACACGTTTCTGCGTCCATGTTCTCCATTTCCTACAAGAGGAATTGGAGAACTACTGACTAGACTACTCTGACTGGTGTATCTATTGCTTCTTAACTGCTACGGTTAGGTAATGATATGACAAAGCGACTCCGTCTGAACGACCCGGGGCTTTGATAGAGCAGACAAGAGCTAATCAAGAGACGACTGTACTCGACGACGTCTGGCGATTATATCTGATTCTCTCGGACAGTCTGAGCGTGCTATCCGCTATGACCAACTTGCAGGCACAGCAATCGCAGAATGTTATATTTGAATGTGGTCGCTTGCTGAATCAAGCGATTCAGAAAGGCGCCATCGTTGTCCTGGCCTGGGTACCGGGGCATGCTGATATCGGTGGTAATGAGTTAGCCGATAAATTGGCTTGGCAAGCTGCCAGGACCGATATCGAAAATACCCCTTCTCAGACGCTTCCAGACGAAATTAGCCACGCTGAGGCGAAAGCCAAAGTACGTCATTACTGTAGAGCAGAGGTCTCAAACACGCGGCCCGCGGGCCGCATGCGGCCCGCGAGACAATTTTGTGCGGCCCGCGACGGCATTTTGGATTATGAAGTATTCGACAATATTTTACTACCAATTTTTGAGAACTTAAAATTCGCTCCAAAACTACTCCAGAAGCCTGAAACTACTCATCAAACTTCACTAATACATCAGTTTCCACTCAGTTACCACTCAGTGGAAGATCAACTATTACGTGACATTACTTGTTCAATATGGTAAAACATGACCCGTTGATAATTCGTGACTGAAAATTGTGATTTGGACTGGAGCGCGAGCCTCTGTAGAATTACTCGTACTCGTACTCGTCACGTCAAACGTTACAATCAGAGAAGGACTTTTGTGACTCGGAATGCCGTGACTTGGCACAACCACGGACGCAACAAACCATGGTGTCCTATATGGTGTGGACACAAGCAAATCTCACGGCTTAGTGAAATTGGTGTACGTCACACTTTCCATTTGTTCGAAGGCAATTTAACGGTAGTTTTTGTCCGGCTTGTCCTGCATTTGCCTATATTTTATAAAACAGGTATCAATCGAAAGCTACCGCGGTACTGATTGCGAAAATATAAATTTATTCTGTTCGTGGTCCTGGAACTCCCCAAAATAAGCCTCGAATGTTGCAATGTTTGTCTCCGCCCCCCAGACCCCCCTTTCGCATCTCTTATTCTTATCTGTCTTTCATCACGGTAAGTTTCCGTCAGGTGCTGGATTTGGCCACGTGTCTATCATTGCATGTGTGCAAGGATAGACTACATCAAAACTAAGTAATTCTACCGCATGCAGAGACGTGATAATTATCGAGATACGGGACTTTTCGAACAAATGCGGTGATTTGATGATGATTGACACATCTGTACGGAATCATATTCTTGCATGGTACACGGATTTCCATGTTTATTCGTTATTTTCCTTGAAAAAAGCGCATCGTCCAAATAGGGGGGGGGCTTCGACCAGGGGGCCCGGGTGACCACCCACCTCGCCCACCCCAAAAGCCACCACTGGGCCCGTGAGATTTCCTGTGTTCACACCATATAGGACACTATGAACAAACTATCAAACTGGTAGGAGAAATAGTAACATATCAAAAGGCCGTAGCTTGCGTTGCGTAGCATATTTAGATATCGAAGCATATAGGTATGCCAACCGACATTGGCATTATGTTGCCCCTTTGATATAGTTGGTTACATCCCGTGTCATCTTGGGTATCTTTATTTATGCTATTGTCGCCAATGTAATGGGGCGAGCATTCACTGATCGTAGCCTACGCTTCACAGCTGTAACGAACAAATTCTTCGGCGATTGCACATTTCTATTGTTATTGCACAGATCCATTATGTTCAAGTTGTTATTGATCTGTTCCAACATTCGAAGGTAAAATGAAACGCTGATTCTATATTTGACTTCCGTAATGATATGTCAATATAGCCTAGTTATCAGGAGTATACCTATGCTCGAAACCCAGAAAAAACGGCCTACTTTGAAATACATTGAATTCCCCTATTATTGGTGGTGCGGCCCGCGGCGGCATCAAAAATAGGAAATTGGCCCGCGAGCACATTTGAGNNNNAGTACNTCAATNCTGTAGAGCGACCTGGAACGCCGAATATCAACGAAATGAGCGAGGAGGTCACTATCGAAATTTCNANAGATCATTGACTGATGGCNNCTNTCCATCGATGCATCGACATAGGCTTTATACGAACGANTAATATTTCGGCTTCGTTCAGGCCATTGCCGCCTGAAAGCGCATTTATATAAAATTGGATGTAGCGACACCGACCTANGCGACCATTGTACAGTANCTGAAACAGTCGAGCATTTTTTGCTGCACTGCAATCGATATNATTTTCATCGGAACTTTTTATTNGACAGGGCGCGCNAGCTCAAAATCACTGCAACNCTCGAAAATCTACTGATCATCCCCGAAATGTTATCCAATGCTGCAGAATTTGTTATATCTTGTGGTACTTACTTGTAAATCGATTNTTGCCCATATTTTGGTATATCGCTCATTCTAGTCCGTGACGCACCTGGCCTTACAGGCCAAAAGCGTCACTCATCTTTTCATCAATAATAATAATAATAAAAACAATAGCTTGCAGTATTTTTGCGATCTAGAGGAAATGTATATTGTGAAGCATATTACGATAGATTTGTACTTCCTTCAGTTCCCCTAAGTAGCCTATGTGTGTAGAAACCTGAACCGACAGCTTAGTAATGCTGATATAATAATAAATGCTATTTTGGTATTCATTATGAAGTATCTTTTCTAATATCTGGTATCTGTGGCGTCCCCGCTTGACATATTATAAAGTCTCACAAGGCTATATCTGTACCTTCCTTGTCGAGCGGCATATGCACATCATGCACTCATGGTGTGCATATGCACAAATCGTGTCTTGAGTCAGTGTGTATGCCCAAAAAGATAACAGGGACAAAATATACAACGTTCTCTTCCTATCGTCCTCATTTCCTAACCGTCCCTCATTACTATAGTGGTTTTCAATCATGGAGTCGCGACCCACAGAGGATCGTCTTCTTTTTTTCTGCGTATTGCGAAGGTGCTGACGTTATTTAGTAACCATATATAATCACCTTCTAAAATATGTTTTTCTGGCCCAAGGTGGTGTCATTTTTTCCTATAGTAATATTACCAAAGTCAGAAGTGAATGGCCGAAGATTTTCAAAGACGAAATCCGGCCACGAGCACAGAACGGCATGGAGCCATTGATTTTTCAGAGGATTAATGATCGAATATAGCAAAAGATATTGACATTTTGAAATGTCATACTTATCATAGCGACAGGTGACGCACTGCCTTCCTCGCCTCGCCCTGACTGCACGGCCCTGATATCNACAACTGAACGATGTGGGTGGCAGCTAAATACAATTCAGTTTTGGTGAGTCAATTTCGTAGCCGGTATCGCATTTCCCATTGCTCAAGTGTGCACTGTAGGGAAGAATGAACGGTTCTCGCGCGATTTAAAGATACTTCCTTATATGCAGCTCTTTCCACTAAAACTATTGCGTATGGACGTGGCGTAGACACGAAATCGGATATGTTGGTGGCAATTGGCTGTGCTGCTTGAGATCCCAAGCCCGCTTGTTCTCGCACAGACCTGGATTTTTCTCCGGAAGCATATTTTTAATCAACATTATATTCGTCAGGTCATTTTCCATTCCCAACTTAATTATTAGATTAGTAATATCATAATTTTATTTAGAATATATGCATTTCAGTTCTCCATTGGGTTAAACCGTTAAAATAACGGCACAGTCTGTGAAGACTATTGTGTCGCCTCGACTAACATAAGAACGGCTTTGGTATTGGTGTTATGCGTAGCAGTTACAACGCAGAAAGTCATGTTAATATGGCAACTCGATGAAGTCGTCTTCATTGCTAGTATCACTCTAATATGTTTTTCGTCTTGCAAAAACATGAATGGTATACGCCTTCGCCTATATGCACATAAGTAGATCGGGAGTCGATTCGACCAGACATGTGGTTATTGTGATTTTCAGTCGTAATCAATTACGATTAAAACTTTTTCAAATAATCGTAATAGTAAACTTTGTTTTCTTTTACGATGACTGAAACTGAATATGCTCGGTCACATGCGCGCGTATGCGCGTAATCTATTTAATAGGGAATTCCATCGCCGACCATTCCAACTCGTCATGGCAGTTGGTCATTTATCACATCTAGTTGGATCAAAATTCGGCATGTTCAACCATTTTGACTATACTCGAGTAGATATTCGTTCTTTTCGCTGCGTACTTGGCGGCTGCGTCTGTAGACTTCTTTCTCTAATATTGCAGGTTTTTAAATTCCTCACATGTATACCCTTATTCTGTGTTCGTTGTAGAAATGAATTTAATTCTCTCTGACCAGACATGGGGTGATTGAATCATCAATGCAATCGAGTGCGATTACGATTANTTCTGAATCGCGCTACTACGCTTAAGATTAATATTACAGCAAATCTAGGACTAGTCGATTACGATTACATGGAAAAGTAATCACGATTACTCACGATCACATTTATTTTGCTTGTTAGAATTTGATATTTGCACACATATTGGAAGACAATATAACGAATGCGATGAGAAGGCCCCAGAAGAGAACAATTTTATTTTTAAATTATACGTCAGTTGCTTGTTTCGTCTCAATATATACGCTGCCGAACACTTCATAGCTGACAATTTCTCCACCTCAACGATTTTTATGAAGACCGGACAAATAGATACACGTGATGCGTGGGCAAGGCGTACATCAATCAACATCGCCTGTGATACGAAGCTAGATCGTCAACATTCCCTCAAATATTTCAATAATTTCTGTTTGCCGTTCAAGTGCCGAAGTAATCTTCATAGCAATCACTCTCCACGGTACAGGCACCCTCGCACTGACACATAAAATTTGCACTGCGTACTCCGCAGCTATTGGCACCTGGCGCTATAATTCACACGCAATTTGATACCACTTGATGAAATATTTCCGGTTCCACAGAATTTGCTACGGTTATGAGGTTGCCGCTTCGGCTATCGGAAATTACAATTTAGAACAGTGGTTCTTCACCGTTGGTGTAAACGTGAGGTTAATCTTCGCGTTCCGTGTGTGAACTTCAGAAATTTAGAGGCTCACGCTCACAAACAGAACCTNGGTAGGTTCTGCACTGTGAACCTTTNTTATATATTACAATTTNCACTTCATTACAACATCTTTGGTTGGAATTTATTGCATTTCAACTGCGGGCCACTCTATACATGGCGCTGNCNGCATAAGAAAAATCAACACTAAACGAGCATGNACCTTGACAATCTNANAANTTTTACTTGNTTTGTTNCAANAGTTTGCTCGAAANATCCANCTTTCCGTTTGTNAATATTTANTGACTCTCTGNTGNGAGCTTGACCCGCAATGACACAACATAAAGAGCGAAATACACTACATGTGGTCAGCGAATAATGCTTATTCAACCAATCAATTGAATTGATATCGTTGTGTGATGTGACAAATCTAGCGTACTTGATTTCATATGTTTATTGTATCATAAAAACCAAATCCATGGGATTGGGCTGTACAACTTGGTAATGATGTAGTATCGGTAGCAAGTATAGAAGCCCGTTTTACACTCTGCTCAATATCAACGAGTAGCAACACTCGGACGCCGAATGCATTGTCCGGTCTGGCCTAGACAGGTATAAGGTGTAAGCTTATATTCCATTGCAAGTCCTCGTCGAAATTGTTGGCAAGGCGACTGAAGATATTGATTTTATGTGATTATTATATCATTTCATTGCCCCAGTTGATACATTCGGTGACGTTTAAAACGTTAATATGAACTTCAGCATTTGGGCATTATGCGGCCCGAGTGATCGCTAGGTTTCGCGTATACTGCATAATAACTAGAGCAAGTTTTTGCAACTTTTTTTACANCTTCCGGCAGCTTCCTAAATACTCGTAAGATTTATAGAATGCTGTTTCAAGCTGTTTGAAGGAATCTTATGGTGCAACTTTTTGCAACTTTTGACCATTTTTTTCATGCAACCTTTTGCCACTTTTTGCAACTTTATCGATTTTTCATGAAAGTATTTTTGATTTTGTGTGAAATATACGGCCAAATTCGACTGAAATACCGTAAATCAGCACTGAAGTAACGCTCTTACGGGAGCTGAGCCGGAAAGTTGACCTTTTTTTTAGTCAACCGAGCAAAATGTGGTCTTTTAGAGCAAATTTTGTGAAAATATAAATGCAACTTTTCACTGCAACTTTTGTCAAAAATAAATGCAACTTTCCACGGATTTAACTGCAACAAAAACTTGCCCTAATAATNGCATATGCTATGTGCTATCACTTCACTGAAATGTAGGGTTGGAATTAGCAATATGATATCACTTGACGTCACGATGATGTAGACGTTCGCGTTCACGCGAACCTGAACCTTTCAGAGGTTCCCACCATCCTTACAGCTAGCCTTCGTGAAACATTTTCGCTGACTCATAAGAACAAAAATCTACCACAAAACATCTAACTACGCATCCGAAACATTCCTATAGATTGCTGGTGCATAGAATGACCTGCCCAGCAGAGCAAAACCATTAAAGATATAATTTTCACACTAAAAGAAAACATCGTAATGAATATAGTTATTGCAAATCAGTCTGCTTCAGCTGTTCCCTTTCAGATACCAGTTCAGAAATGCGGGGCGTCATTCTGGAAAGTGCCATAGTTAGGGTTACATTTAAACCAAACGGTGTTTTAAAACACTTTGTTCAAAACATGTTGTAAACAGTGTTTTAAACAAAGGCCTTTTAAAAAAGATTCTAAAAGTTGTAAAATTATGCCATAATTGTGTGAATACTTTCTAAAAAACATGTTGTATGAGCCTACGGACAATTACCACCCGATATAGCCGACGTATCTCGAATAAATGATTAAATAAATGATTATTTTACGTTGTGATTGTCAGGTTTCCATGAAAATGTAATTGAGATTGTAATTGAGCAAAATTTTGATCAAATTACAATTACAATTACACAAAATAGAAATGCTTCAATTACAATTACAATTACATGAAAAANTGTAATTAATTACATTCAGCTCAATTACAAATTACAATTGATCCAACTCTGCTCACAATATATGTACAATGATGTTTTAGGCTGTTTGGAGTGATTTTATAGTGCAATTATATGCAACTTTTGTCTATTTTTCATTCCGATTTCACTGCTTTGATCAAATATTGCGTCAAACTGTAAGGAGTGATTTAAAACATGCTATAAACTATTTCTAGCATGGTTCTATTCTCTTTGATTTGCATTACATAGAGCTATATGATAGTTAGGTGCATCTCAATGTTATCTATGACACAATGTCTTGCAAGCAAGAAATTTAACCAACCCTGCCAAGCAAAACCGTCTCCGAACAACATGTAAATAGATCGCTTTATTAATTCAATCGCTTTAATTTCAGATAGTTCCCCAATTCACGAACGCCCTGGCGAGACCGCCTAAAATTACACTTCCACTGGTTCACCTTATTCAGGCTATTGATTTTGTTGAAATCGGCAAGAGTGAGTTTTTCTGCAAAGCCATGGGTCAAGGTTGCAGACCTAGGATGGTTGGGGTGTGTTATTTGACTTGTTTTAGAGGGAGGGTTATCGCTATGCTGTTTGGCTTTTTTTTGGAAGTTTATTCCTGCATTGCGTAATTTTCTTGCTGCGTACCTGGATAAAATATAATTTTCGCGGTCTCACCAGAATTTTTGGCTTGCCAGAATGTCCGTGAAATGGTAAGAGTAATACATTTGACAGTTGTGAAGGAGCTAGGTTGTACAAGGGAACCTTTGGTACTAATTCAACAAAAATTATAAATGCAACTTCTACTGCAATTTTTTTTCAAAATTAAGTGCACGCAACTTTCTCGCGATTTCAGTGCAACAAAAACTTGAAATTTTCTTCGCGCTGGGCGCGATTTAATGCTACCGCCCTTTGCAATCTGAGCCCCAAAGCAGTGCAGACGTGAAGAGCAGATAAAAATGATGCGCCCCATATAGACACCCCATCTTGAAATAGTGTGCTGCTCACGAAGGAAATTTGTTTCTGGTACGTTTAGGCCAGTGATTTATTAGTCCAACTGCGGCTCTCAGAGCCACATGCAGCTCCATGGAAGCCTTGAGGCCTTAAAAGCCTTAAGAGTTCTTGCGGCTCTGATTGACCTCTAAATGTGGCACAAAAATATAAGAGACGACAGTTGCTGTTTGTTTCCATTAATAGCTATTGGCGATTTCTGTATATGAATGCTAAAAGGAGGGATATTAGTTATGTCTAAAGCTGTCCAAGGCTGCTTCTGAAAACTGGGAAAGAGAATTCTTGCAGACTGGCGTCAAACGCATTGATATATATACCTGTCAGACAAGGATGTATCTTGAGTTCTGCTGGTCATCATAGACCTTTATATATCGTCTCTGTGAAGAGTAAATTTTGACACAATTTTACTAACCACAAAATAAAGGCTCATAGACAAGTAGAAATTGCAATAAGTCCAACATTTATCAGCGTATAAAGCCCGCAAACGTGTGCATCAAATGCAGGAATGTAGGAAGAGTCATCACATCACGACATAATAGTACTCGCCAATTTGCTTGAATCAATGCCATAATAACCGATATAGAATTTATAGAAGTCCATGTGCAATATGTGCATGCTTTTGAATTAGCTGGATAGCGAGAGCACAGATAGGTAGGCTAGCTACCTTTATGTTTTCGTTATAAATGGCCTATACTCCAGTGTTTTCATGCGGCTCCATTCGTACTCAGAGGTTTGAAATGCGGTCCCGACATCCAAAAAGGTTTAGAACCACTGGTTCAGCCGATTCCAATATATTCCCGCAGTAGCCTACCGACAATCCTGATGGGATGTCAAAAAATAATAGCACGCAACAAAGTGACTAATAACATAGTGTGCAATTTGCCCTAAATTTGCGAAGACAATATACCTCCATCAACTTCACTAGCGAATCTGATCACATGGGCTGATAAAGGATAGATATTTGATTGCAATATGTGAATCAGGGAAATCTAGAACTTCTAGATATCCCTGATGTGAATATACTAATCATAATGACGAAATTTATTTGTAACTCTGAAAACATTTTCGCGCTTCGCGCGACCATAGTGTTTCCCAGTTATTATTCGGTGTGTATAGTAAGCAGAGGTTGTCAGTAACGAAGTACTTCTACTTTTTCAAAGTACTCAAGTAGTTTTCCTCTACTTCTGATACTTACTCAAGTAGATCTGATTTTCGCTACTTCTACTTCTACTTCGTAATATTTTTGTGATCTACTTACTTACTTTTCGCTATTTTCAGTTTGTCAAGTAGAAGTATAGTTCAATCTTCCAATCAGTAAGATAGCCTGAGGAATTTAGGGGCTGTTTTCGCGGAGTATCAACATTTAATTTTCATAAAAGCCCGGAATTTTCGTCGCGCATTGACCAGTATGATTTCACGAAAGTATCGGTGAATATAATTTAGGTAGAGGGTTGGCGCTGTTCCGTTCACACCACATTGTCGTCCTTCGTCCATATCAAATAATTCATCACAGTATACAACGTTTCAAACTGATGTATCACAATCTAGCATTTACTTGTCATATCGTAATCTAGCATGACCATGGCGTGTCCAAATCTGGAAAAGTGGACTCTGACTTTTTTTTTAGTTTTAGAGCTGTCTTAGCATACCACCTTTGAAACTTTCTGGACTAAAACATGAAATACATGTTCTGCTTTTAGAAGTAGTATTTATATTTCACTTTCAATTCCCAGTATCATATACTTTGAGTTATAATTATTATCAGTTCTTTTGTCTGGATAACATACATGTTG
>ATSW01007398.1:0-13735 GCA_000444245.1 Botryllus schlosseri
TTTTAGTCAACCGATCATGAAGCGGGTGAAATTTACCTGTTTTTGAGAATTCTTCTCCAGTTATGCTTGACTGAAATTTTTGAAAAAGTGTCCTCTTTTTTCATTTCCGAAATATGGTAAGCCTATCGTTAGGGATGTTCCAAATTCCAATTGAACTAGTGTCTGACTGCTCGTAATAACCGTCACCGTAACACACATACATTTAATGCGTGTTGTATTAATAAAACTCTCAACAGTTACCAAGTTGCGTCGTTTAGTTTTCCCAGTAGAATACACCGCGCGTCCAGCCTATATATCACAGGAAGCGTCTTCAACAGTTGACGGTCAAATAGCAGTCCAACAACTGCTATTTGTTGTCTTCTTATCTTCTAATACGACGGTAACTTAATCGTACTAAACACGCCTGATTAATTCCGCTGACATATGCTCATCTGCCAGTAACAAACTTCCCTTGAACGAACCGGCACGTTAGGCTAACTCGCTGCGTGCTCCTGCTCCTAGTACAATACAGCGCAAGCTCCGCGCGCATCTAACCTAGACATTCTATGACGTCACAGTCGTGAGAATAAAGACGTACCTTACCACGGACGTGTCTTACCACGACGACGAGGGCTTCAAAAACTCGAAATCCATCTCACCTGAACTAATTTCTCCCTTCGGTCGAAAAAAATCCACTCGCGTACCATCTGGAAGACCTTCTCGTACCGCCAGTGATACCCGTACCACAGGTTAGGAACCACTTGTATATACCAACAATCACTGTTATTAGTAACGATATTGATAAAATTAGTCATTTTTAGCAAATAGCAATTTAGCAAATAGCAATTCAGTTGCATATAGGAAGAACATTGCAAAAAGCATTTTTGTGACTAACGCAAGATTGCCGATGCAGTCACAAATAGGTAGAATTTTTGGAATTATGCCATAATACTGTGAAAGAATAAATAAATCGTTTGGTTTTGTAAGTGACAACATCACTTGTCAAATTAATGCAAATATAACCAAACGCTGCTTCCCAATTGACAAAATCAAAAATATTTCTAGTAATAAATAACTCAGCCTCTTGGGTCGAGACTGCAAGTTCTAGTCCATGAATACTTGACTAAGTGCATGTAGACATATATCCTATTGGACTACTCCCTAAATTTCGTTTCTGGCCACCGTTTAATAATAGTGAGAGAGTGTGTGCTTAACAGTGAAAATAGTTGTACATATCTGTATTAGTTGCTGACTCATACGCAAGAGCTACACTTTTATTGTTTTAGTTCCATTTTGATTATGCAGGATGGGATGTATATCGTTCCTAAATGATTTATACATATCAGATAATATCCGTGGCTTGTCTATGTTATAAAAACTTATAACTTATGAAGAATGGAAGGATATTTCGAAATAAATAATTCCATGTTACTTGTACAGTGAGTATTTAGAGCTATGTCACAATGTAACAATTTTGCATGCCATCGCGAATAATAGGCCTATGTTTGAACATGTTTCATGGTTATATTAAAGTCATTAAACCATCCATTTGACATATAATTTTCGAAGCAAATTTGTAGTATTAGCATATTTGTTGTACATAGTAAGCATTCTGGGGTTGGAGTCGGTGGTAAAATTTACCGACTCCACATCCTCACGAAAAAGTCATCCCTCACATTAGAATTAAGACTCTATTCAGATTCACGTATACTCGAAATATTATGCCCTGCCCTGCTCACAAGTCCATACGAATTCACACGTGAACACCATATAAGATATACATCGATATGTATATCTTACATCAAAATAAAAATATATTTCGTTATATGCAACTCACTGAATGTTGAATTCATCACTCGTGCCGATTCAAAATAAATTATAACCTATAATTCGCGAAACAAATAAAATAACTCGTTGGCATTCTCCTCGGTGACTGAAAATTCATTTGCGACCCGCGCCTTGCACTGTCACGATGAATCCACCAGACTGAGTTCACTGGCTGTAAGGTTGCGACACATTGACAGTGTCTATAGCAATGAAATCCATATTTTATCAGTGGAAATTGTCCGTGTGTTCTATTCCTAAGGCCTAAGTGGAAACCCTGCGCGGTTCCACTTCTCCCTCACTAGCCGCCACGACGGCGCACCAGTTGCTTCAGTTTGCGGATGTTCCGGATTACGAACCGGCGTCTGCACTAGTCTTTTACCAGTAATCGTTAGATCGTACATAACGGACATGCACTTCTGCATTGCAGCGGGTTTTCCGTTGAAAGCTTCTTGAAGGCAGAACAACAGTCTAGTGTACAGCAGGTTAAACTGTTCGTGCAGTCGATGCGCCTTTGAACCTTTAACGTAATCCTTTGCGTTAGGATTGCTGAGCATTGGCCAAACCCCGTCAGAGTAGAAAGGTATCGGTTCTCCGACGTAACAGTATTGATACTTGTCTGATCCGGTTGTCGTCACGTAGTTTTTGAGGCAGTCATCGGGTGGCGAGGTGGAATATCTAGTTTTTACCAGTTTTCGGCCTTGGACTATTTCTCGAAATCGGATATAATGAGACAGTTCGCGGCCCCGGTCTCTGCCACGCATGCTGGCATAAACATTCGTTTCTGGGACTACGGGCGAATAATCAGAACCGCCTTCTCCTTGATAGATGATCTCCACAATGGCTTCCAAAGCCGACTTCAAATCCGTGACCTCGAACAATGGGGGCTTAATGATTTTCGTGTTTTTAGGCGAATCGGACACTTTCTCGTGAATATTCGAGCTGTCCATAACCGAAAGAACAGAGTCTTCGCTCTTTTGATACCAATACGACATATTAATCTGTCGGCTGTGCTGGCCGTTGAATATAGTGCCGTGACCCGTAGCGCTTTGCGTCAATTTAGCGCACGACTCTAGACTTACAAGTTTTAGAGCGATCATAGAGTACAGTCCGCCTACTGATTTCTCGTTTTTATCGTCCAGGCTGGTTAGCACACCGTCCGCGGTTGTCTTTAAAGTTTCCCATTCGCTTTTACCGAAATCTGCATACTTCATAGCGCGCATTTCATGAATTCCAGAGATATTGTAAGTCGATACGTTCGCCGAAGCGATAATTTGATCCAACAGCGCACGCATATTACCGCCAACTGATGCCGAGTTTATTCCGAACATGCCTTCCCATATCAGTCCCAAATGGTTGATGATCTGACAAGAAATCAGTCGTTAACATTGGACTTGACAGAATTCGGAGCTTAGCGAAAATAGTGTGTATTCACACCCAACAGGTGGTGCAGCCAAACAGATCCTAGCTCATAATTATACCGCGGTATAAATCGAACACAAAATTCTCATCGAATTGATAAATAATCACTAGTGCAAGTTTTTGTTGCAGTCAAATCCGACGAAAGTTTCACTTATTTTTCATAAACGTCGCAGTAAAAAGGTGTATTTATTTTTCACAAAAGTTACACTACAAAGTTGCATTTATGGACAAGTTCCTTTGAATTATGAGGGTTTGAGATTCTCAAATCTTTCCATATCCAAGGCACTGTAGCAAAACTCAGTGTGGGCGACTTCAACAAAATCAATATTCTTAAAGAACTAACCCTGTGAAAATATAATTTTCGGCGATTTAGCCTGAATATACGTCAAATCAGAAAGGCCCTCAAATTTAAACGAGAGTGAAACTATCAAGCGATCTATTTACATACAGTGCCAAATATTCGCAGTAAAAAGTTAGATGTATGAAAAATCGAAAAGAATCTGTTGCATGAAATATCGATAAAGTTGAAGAAAATTGTCTGAGAAAGTTGCACTGTATATGATTTCTCCATACATCTTAGAACACCATCCTACATAAGTTCTGAGCAATGTTCCCTTTAATTTTTGACGAGTCTGCGGACACTCACCACCTTACTGCGCAGACCCTTGGACAACAGTGCGTAACGACTACATAAAAGGTCGTCACTTCGGATTTTGGTGTGCAACTTGGATTTTCTATGCGCAGAGACCGTGTCAGCACTGCGCATTTGCGCACGTGCGCAGCTTAGAGGGAACATTGCGTCTGAGTATTTTTGAAGCTGCCGGAAGCTGTAAAAAAGTTGCAAAAACTTGCCCTAAATCACAAATGGAGTACGAAGGGATGATCTATATTCTATAACAATGTTTCACACCAGGGGTCTACAACCTTTATCACTCTGCGGACCGGTTTCAAACTGAGATTTTTATCGTGGAACTAGTACTTGGAAACTTGTTTGCACCTCATACAGTCGAACAGAGGTCTCAAACCCGCGGCTCGCAGGCCGCGTGTGGCCGGCGAGATCATTTTGTGCGGCGGCATTTTGGATTTCGAAGTATTCGAAATATGAGTCTCGAGTCATATGACTTGGTTGGAGTCATACGCAATGACTCGAGTCCAAGTCGAGTCAATACACAGATTGATTCCAGTCGAGTCATTTCCGTATTTCGGTAAAGTCGAGTCATCAGAAAATCATGACTCGAGTCATTACAACCCTGATTATTACATCACTTTCATAAGTTACGACGCAGTGAAAGATTAACTATTATACGTGACATTAGTTGTTTATGATGGTTAAACATGACCCGTTGCTGATTCGTACTGAAAATTGTGATTTGGACTTGGGCGCGACCTTTTGTAGAATTACTCGAACTCGGACTCAATTGGTGATAAAATAAAAATGACTCGAGTTGAGTCGCGTCGAAAGATACAATCAGAGGAGGACTTTTGTGACGCGGGACGCCGTGACTTGGTACAACCACGGACGCTACGAACTATCAAACTGGTATGGACAATAGTAAAATATCAAAAGGTCCTATAGCTTGCCTTTCGTAGCTTATTTAGATATCTAAGCAGATCGGTATGGCCACCATTGGCATTATGTTGCCCTCTTGATGTATAATTGGTTACATCTTGTTCCATATTGAGTATCTTTATCAATGTTATTATCGCCAAGTAAATGTGTGCGAGTATAAAGTAGTCGTAGCCTACGCTTCACAGCTGTAACACATTAAATTCTTCGGCGATTGAAAATGGACATTCCTATGGCACAGTAATCATTATATTCAAGTTGTTATTGATCCGTTCAAATATCCGGCCGTAAATCTAACGCTGATTTAATTTATCTTTGATAATGACATGATCAATAGCCTAGTTATCAGGAGTATATCCGGAAAAGGCTGTGCTGCTCCAATATCAGACCAATTGTAAATTCCCCCAATAATTGTGGCACGTCAAGTGTCCGCTAGCTGCAAAATTACTACGTTGACAGCTTTTACGATGTGCTGAAGGAGCCTGAAGCATTTGTACTCTCGCATAGTGTCTACAACTAATTGTTTTGATCAACTATGCCGAGTGCAGCAATAATTTAATTCAAATATCGAAAAATGTTATTTATCCGTGCCAGGCGTGAATTCACAATGGTAAATCGCATTGTTACGAATTACGATGCGTATGGAATGTAAGTCTGCCAGGTCCCGTCAAATAAGGCCTACTTGGAAATACATTGAATTTCACTATTATTGGTGCTGCGGCCCGCGGCGCCATCAAAAAGTAGGAAATCATCCCGCGAGCACATTTGAGTTTGAGACCTCTGCAGAAGAAGGTCAGTAATGGGTGCACAGTAAGGCAGTAACAGATCGGCTGTAGACCATTGATTTTCACCGCGAATCAATCAATCTTTTCCGATATATAGTAATTGAATGCGCTCAGATAAAGAAAAAGGGCCCATTGATAATGATGATTGTCTCAACCGTGACAATTATCAAATTGACACACACAAATAAAGAAATTCTGTTCACTCCCTAACAATTTTGGGTGTGAAAATGCATAAACACTATTTTCGCTGAGAGTGAATGATACATGCCTTTTGAGTTTGGGGGTCGGCTGGTTGTTCAATTCTCGAGAAAACCTGATCCACCAGCCCGATGGAAAACGGCTCAAGGCTCACCACCACGTTAGGTATGATCTGATATCCGTCGCCAGTTACGAATATGGTTGGATATGTCGGCAGTTTCGTTTCGTCGTCCAGGTTGATTGAACCTCGAATCTGGAACAAAAAATGGCGTCGTATATGATCATCTGAAAACAAACACCCCTTGCTTAAAATGTCCATAAATATCCCTTTGAGCGTAGAGCTAAATGCGATTTCTAATTGAATTCGGTTGCTCGGATTTCATTTACATCTTATAGCTGTTATAATTATACCCCAACCGATTATCATGTGGCCGATACTATCTGTTATGTTCGTGCATTTACGTTCAGTGTTGTTCAACTCCTAATGACTGTAGGACTAGTAATTACCGCCAATCATTATTTCCTCGTGTGTCGTGCTTGTATTTATATACCCTTTGTGTTCTGTTCTCTTTCGTTTTACCTGTACTCTGGATCGTGTCGCTGCCTTAAAGTTATTCTGCTGATAATATACTGATTTCGTATTGCAACCTCGTCCTGTGAGTTATTGTTCAAACAAGATCAAGAACATAACACCATCGTGTCGATATCACACTAGGAACCAAATATCGGTGTCGGTCATTAGAGTAGGCAAAATGTCGACAATTTTCGTGACGTCACAGCGTGGCAGTAGGGGATTAGAGAGCTGGTAATATTTGTTGTACTTCCTACAGCTCAAAGGCAGAGATGACTAAGGTATTANTCGTTGGTACTCAAGTAGATGTCGAAATAAGTCGTAAATTCGTTGTCGTAAAAGTAGCGAATACCAAGTAATTAAAAAGTAAGTTATCCAGGGTCCTTAAATTGAAGTAAAAGTAATCTAAAATCATAGCCACTTGAGTAATTAGTGCAAGTAGGTAAAACTTAAGTAATCCGAAAAAGCAGAAGTACGTTGTTACCGATCACCTCTAGTCGCGGAGAGATAGAGAGTCTTTATTTTCATCCAACCAAAATACATGAAAAACGGACGGCTATGATGGTGGTACAGAAAAATGCATGCACAGTATTCGGTATCAGATAGGAATGATCGATACGACCGTGAAGGTCAACTAGTCTGATCATACCCGCATCAAACAGATACACTTGACTCTATACAGTCTGGCTGTAAAAAAAACGTTAGTTGAAAAAGGAAAATAAAAAAATGCAGCCTCTCTGGTTTATTTCATGTCGAACCAACGCAATGGCTGCAAATCTATTCAAGTAAATGTTGTGAAGTTCTGTAAATGCCCGTCTAGGTACATGCCATAGTTTTTAATTGGGATTTAGTTATCATTAGGGCGACTTTTTTTTGACATGTAAAAACGTCAAAATTGTAGTCTTGAATCAAAAAATCTCAAAATTGTTTACAAAGCCAAAATTTTTTGCAACCTGCATTTCGTTTATATCGGAGATTTTGCACTGTCGGTGAACTTATCATTTGACATTTTACAGCTTGTAGCCTACTTTATAGGCGTACCGTGGTAGACCGAGAATGCAGGAAAGTATCTTTGTCTGCTCATTGTGAATCATAAACATTCAACTGAAACGAATAGATTGACATGGTGTAATGCTGAATGTTCCGCAATATCCTAACTGAAGCAAAACTGCGTGGGCATTGCACGGCTCATATCAAGAAGCGCATGATGAAAAATTGTGATGTGGTGTCACCAGCAACTTCAGTGCTGTCAGCAACCAACCGCCGTTGTCGAACGTTCTTTCTCCATTCTTGGCAAGCTACTTAGTAAGGACAGGCACTTTCTACCCGAGAATGCAGGAAAGTATCTTTCTTTGTACTACAACAATTTTTATTATTTTTACCATAATACGTGAAGTAGGATAATACATGTAACTACTGGAATTCTTCATAGTGCCAGATTTCGTTAAAATAAAGCTTTTTCATGTAAAAATGTGTCAGTTTTTGAGTTAAAAATATTTTTCAGGCTAAACTACTTCGAAAGTACAGACAGTTCAAACCAGAATGAAGATAAGTATTTGTAATTATGTGGAAAAACACCTAATTTGCACACGTTGGATCAAAATTCGGTCAAAATTAAGTTTTTAGGTCAAAAATAAATCGCCCCAGTTATCATATATGGACGGAGAGGTTCAGTTGGTCACATTACCCACGAAAGTTCGCGCGATTAAGTTAGAGCGTCGATTAAAATCCTTCGCTTTCCGTCAGCTCGGACGAAGAATGTATGGATGCCATATATTCAGTGGTGGCCCTACGAACAGGGGGGGGGGGCTATAAGTATCTAACCGTAACTTCTGGGGGATCCGCCCCCCAGACCCCCCTATTGGCGTCTGTCATTATTATCTATCTTTCACCACGACAAGGCTTGGCCAGATGCTGGATTCGACCATATCTGTTATTGCATGTGTGCGAGGATAGACTACATCAAAAAAATAATTCTACCGCATGCAGAGGCGTGATGATTATCGGGATACGGGACTTTTCTAACAAATGTAGAAATTTCATGATGATTGACACATCTGTACGGAATCATATTCTTGCTTGGTACACGGATTTCCATGTTTATTCGCTATTATCCTTGAAAAAAGCGCATAAACCAAAGAGGGGGGTCGGGCGACCGCCCACCTCGCCCACCCCAAAAGCCACCACTGCATATACTGTATTGTGGGAGGCTCCACAGAATCAAGTCGCAATGCATCGCTTGTATCATATGTAGAGCCACGAAACGATTAATACGTAGTGTTGTTTGTATTTTTGTATTCATGGTGTTTCGACTACTAAGGTCATCTTAAACCCCGCTTTCGTTCTAGGCTTTTGTAAGAGACAGCTTGCGCGGACCGGATGGCGAGGAGAAGCCTAGCTAGACCTGGGACATTTAGGCGGGAATTCTACAGTCGACGTAAATTGGACTCGAACTCACAACCCATTGGTGTGACATTGGTGCGGATATAGGCCTATAGTCGAGTACGTCCAAACCATAAGAATATTGTGTGTGTATGCTATAGCTGGGCAAATCGCTTTTATTAGTGGTGCCGTGCAATGATGAACAGTGCAGACACTCAAATCCCCCCAAACACATATTTCAGGCACAATATATAAACCATCATCGGCATTAAAGATAGAGAGAGCTCAAATTTATCCGAGACTATAACATCATCCCGTCATAATATTACAAGGAAGATGTAGCGTAATTACAAAGCTGAAGATATTTTGGGCTATAATGTGTTAGGTCCTCCAATTTTCTGCTTGGTGGTTAACAATGTGTCCTTACCGAATTCAGTACGTTGGTAGCGAGCGTCATGTGAAGCATTTCTTCCACGAAAACCGACTTGAGAATGTCAGCGATTTGTTGGTTTCTACCGAACTCCGTTTTAAGACTGAACCACGCGCTCATGTATATTGGAATCGTCGCCAGCTCGAACATAATTGCGTGCTGCAACAAGCGCTGTACTTCCTCTGTGCCTTTCTTCAAAGCGGAATGAGTGCATCGATCTATAGGCGAACAATATGGACCAACATGTAAGCCGCGGGAATTGTTAGTACGACTTGAGAATTTGTGACATTCATATTCATGAGATTCGTGATATTCACTCCCGCCTTGCGCTGTCATTTTACTTGGCCCGGTCACAGTGAATGGATGACGTGACATCATGACAAAAACATATGCTAGATTTTCATACTGGTTGCATATGTACCAAAGCAGCATACATAACATAAACACGGCAACCTTCAAATATGTTAAATTGTTGGACGTGTCTCTCCTGACCTTTCAGGATGTGAAATAATGTAACATTAGTCATACAAACCATTGATAGCAACCTCCTTCTTGACCATGCCGCATTTGATCCAGTTTTTAATGAGCATTGAGTTGCCACCGGAAAGATCCCTTGACATCGGCATGTACCTTCAAAATATAAATTCAGTCATGTTGGTTGCGGACATCGTCAGTTATTGTCAAGCAATAAATATTATATGTAATAATTCAGAGGTCTCAAACTCAAATGTGCTCGCGGGTCAATTTCCTACTTTTTGATTGTGCCGCGGGCCGCAGCACCAAGAATAGGGGAGTTCAATGTATTTCCAAGTAGTTCTTATCTGACGGGACCTTGCAGACTGACCTTGAAAATGAAATTCATGAAACATGAAAATGTGATTGACTATTCTATATTCACTCCAGACACGAAAAAAATCACATTTTAAAATATTTGAATAAAATTGATGCTGTACTTGGCATTGTAGTTGGATATTTAGCTGTAGACACTATGCGAGAATACAAATGCACTGCGCTGTCGCGGTAAAATATTGCAGCTATCGGACATTTCACATGTCACAGTTACAGGCAGAATATTTTAGAATTTCAAAATGATTGATCTGATATCAGATCTTTGGAGCAGTACAGACTAATCCGGGTTTCGGGCTTACTCCTGATGAGATACATAACCACTATTCAAGAATAACTTCAAGATGAGCAGCTGGATAGAAATGACTAGGCTGGACGTGATATGTTCACAAAAAGTCTGTTCCTCAATTTTAACGCCATATATATGTTGCGAAAATACCCAAATGTGTTATCGTAATCTTTACGCGTTGTTAGTACATTCGCCACCAACCATCACCTGTCTTTGTGGAAATGGACTTTCAGGGCCCGTTCATATCAAATCGGAGGCGCGGATTTTCAAGGCACGAATACGTATCTCAAGAAACGCATATGCAAAATTCGTTTTGAACTAAGAAAAGTCTACCCAACTTCTACATATAGAACGATGTTTTTTTTTCAATAAAATTCATTCTGTTGATGTTTAATTCTAGCCTACAGTTAATATTTGCTCACGATAGATGACGGTTGAACGATAAATGAGTTATATTCGAATCAAAACTTCTGGGGGTCCGCGAAGACAAAAAGGTTGGGAAACACTGACTCCAACCAACTTTGTTAATGCTGCCAACCATAGCATTTGAATAGCAACAATGAAGAATGTCAGCCCTGATATATCAGCACTGGCCGGTCCGCCATACATTAAATGTGTGAACCAATATGCACGAAAGACATGCTGAAATGACAATATATACCTGGCGTCCGAAAAATCAGTTTGGAACATAGCCTTGTAGAGCATTCTCGAGTGTTTTCTGATGTCATCATACGAATGAAGGTCGATAATTCCGTACTTCCACATAACCGGATACAGGTTGTAATACTGTAAAAATACGTCTACTCGGGATTATCGTAATGATAATCCAATCGCCACTAAACGCATACTTGGATAGGTAGATAATTCCACTTCTCCAATAGGACCAGGGGTGAGCAAACTTCTTAGCTCGCGGGTCGCATTCAACATTTGAATCCATTCGTGGGTCGCGCTATATAAATGGGGATATCAAGCCAAAATTCAATATTGGTATTTGATTATATAGTGACCGACGACATGGAAAGAATATATATGTATTTGTATATTAAAAACAAAAAAAACATTGATTTCATGAAAACGTGAACGCGTCAGAAACATTGACGAGAATTTTGAAGCTGGTCGTCCCAATTGTCAAAATTGCCTTCATATCCGTCGAACTCTTGATTTTGAGTCATTTATGACATATTTTAGTTGTCCCCGTACGATCCACTGACTCTCAAAGCTTTGAAGCAGGACGAATTCCCAAAAAAGGAGGACATTTTCTATTTCTTCAAAAAGACGGACCAATCGGACGTATATAGGGTAAATTGGCAATCCTATCCAGCTCCGACTGCACGCGATGGCTCACCTTTTACGTCGTTCCAAACTGGGCATTTCTTTTCAGGAACGCAGTTGTAAATGCGCGCGCAAATCGAAAAGGTGTGTGTTCTGTGCTCAGCCGTGCACTTGACTCTACCGGTCGTGGGGCTCACGCCACTGGAATAGCTGCGGGTTCTTTTTCCACGTCTGTATCTACAACGGTTACGACATGTTGAGAGTTCATACCCGCCCCAAGTATACGTGAATAACCACTGAGTCTTACGGTTTAGAGATATGTCAAACTGTAGCTTATGCTGCTCATTATTCGTTTCGTCGCCCGCTTTATGTTTAAAAATGTGGAAAAAACTAATCAAAAATAGCCGGACCAAAATCCAACGAACCGTGGACCAGGGTTGTAATGACTCGAGTCATGACTGGACTCGATTCAGACTCGAGTCACGATTTTTTTGTGACTCGACTTGACTCGAGTCATTTTCTTGAAATGGGAAAATGACTCGACTTGACTCAAGTCAATATTTGGATTGACTCGACTTGTACTCGAGTCATGCGTCAGATGCGTTGATCTAGCCATTACGATTTGCAAAATTCTACATCTTCAAGTCATATAAAATAAGCCGAGTCAAGCTGTGGGTCAAAAATGCTTGTCGATTCCTGCATCTGGTGCACCAGTGGAGCGTGTATTCAGTAGAGGTGGGTTTATTCTAAGGTAGGGTTGCCAGACGTCAGGAATTTTCCGGACATGTCCGGAATTTCACTGTTAAAACTGCGTCCCGGATGAATTCGATAATATGCCGAAATGTCTGGAATTTTGAAGCAAACTCATATTTTTTTCCTAAATCAACATAAACAATGTTATATTTGGGTAGATTTATGGTACGTGAAATTTTTGTTCGCTCGTAGCGCGCGATTTAGTATCACATATGTCGGCTTTAGTATGGGGACTACCACCCTCGCAAAAACTGCGATCAAAGATAAATAAAAATAACATTCATTTACAGAAATATAAGTCTAATTGTAATCGCAATTACAATTGCATGGTAATGGTATATTCGTAGAGTCGGTTTACGTCGTTTCGGTGCTTTATTCAAAGATGGATGTTCCAAACCTGGGGGTAGTTTGCCTTCATCATGGGGTTCGCGAAGATGTTGAATGCAATCAAATCAGTTTCCAAATATGCCGTGGATAAGTCTGGGCAAATGTGTCGACCTTTAATTAGTAATCAGCCTATCAAATTTTGAGCTGGGCCCCGGAACATTGTCATATTGGAAATGGAGTCGCGACCATAAACGGTTGGAAACCAGCAGGTGTGCGGTGTTTATATAGATCAGTGATGCATTGCGCACAGGCATTAGGCTGATAAATAATCCTATCGATGTGAAATGAGCATGACTCCACAATGTACTATTACTATGTACAATTTAAAGAAGTATTCGGAAAATTTGAAAAAAGGATTTTGAACAGCCCCGTTGTACAATAATTTCTCCAATGCTGTAAATGCGATGTAGTCTGTAATGCAATTGGGAAAACCTATAAACTAATATCAAAAGGTATCTGTTCTTTTGTCACTGCACAGTGCACGTAGCTATGCATGCACGCTTTTACAGCATGCTGGTCTGGTGAAAATACCTCTCCAGACATAAACATGCATTTGTTGATTCTCTATTAGCTCTGACGCGAATTCGTTGGTTCTTTATCAGATAGCATGTAGACGTGAATTCGTTGGTTCTCTATCAGCTATTTGTGAGCTGTCGTCGATGTGCTCGAAATAAAAACTGAATGCTTGTATTTGTGATGGATATCGGACTGACAAGATAGATATTTGATTTTAGGTTCTGAGATTAGTAGACTTATCATTTTGGCGGCTTGTCTTGTCTATCTGTAGCATCGGAATTCGATATCACCCAAGCAGGGTTGAAAACATGACTTGACATGACATGACTTCAATATTGTGACTTGGACTCGACTCGAGTCATAACACTATGACTCGGACTTGACCCTTTAAACGGTGACTTGGACTCGGACTCGACTCGGTGATGAACTGAAAATGACTCGACATGACTCGAGTCAAAACCACAAAAGTAAGATTGACTCGTGACTCGGAACCATGTGACTTGGTTACAACCCT
>ATSW01007399.1:0-10008 GCA_000444245.1 Botryllus schlosseri
GCGGCACTTGGGATGTTGATGACTGGACTAAAATATCAGTTTCGACGCATTGGCTTATACAGGGTCCAGTCACATTTTTAGTAAATCGTCGTATATTACAATAAACTAAAACAGCACTTTACTCCGTGCCACAGCATTAAAATTCTGATGCGGCGTTTTAACACTGGCACTGTACTCATTACCATTAGGCCATACAGCTCAATTCAATCTTTAAATGTGCGATTATTATTCAACTGTAACTGTAGTAAGGGCAAAATGGGCGGACATAACGACGTGATCAATAGAAATTCGATTTGTACCAAATGGCCAATGGTTTGACGTTCGATATTGGTGCACTCGTTACCAGTCCATCCGGTGTCGATCAAGTTTATCGGAATAATATTTTCCCGTTGAAATGAATAGAATAATCGAAATAAACACTGTGCCATGCCCATAACGAATTAAACTATGCAGTATGCACATTTACAAGTTTACGAAACAGATGATTACAAATTGGAAATCGCGTATTAAATCAGTAGTTTGTCTCCAACATAGAATACTTTGGGGTTTTGGCCTAATCTTCTGCCATCCCCTATTTAAGCTCGAAAATCCTTACTGGAGTGAATGACAATGATGCGCAGTAATGAATTGCAATTAGCAAGTATAATTGCATACTCGCAATAACACTGTCCACTTTCGTGGCCCGACTAAAGAACTATCACGAAAAAACGAGTATTTGCATATCCGATTCATAGTAATGATGAGACGGAATTTCTCGGCTCGTGCCCGTCATATCGACATGTGCAACGAAATCACGTTTTTATCATCTCTGTCATTTCGCGCAATACATAGTGATCATTATTTTCGAACCGTATACAATTGGTCAACAAGGTTGTGCTGATGATGAAATGGCGGGTATGCCGAATACCCACAATATTCACAGGCATATGTCCAGAGGTGGTCAGTAACGAAGTACTTCTACTTTTTCGAAGTGCTCAAGTAGTTTTCCTCTACTTCTGCTACTTACTCAAGTAGATATGATTTTCGCTACTTCTACTTCTACTTCGAAATATTTTGTGATCTACTTACTTACTTTTCGCTATTTTCAGTTTGTCAAGTATAAGTAGTTCAATCTTCCAGTCAGGAAGATAGCCTGAGGAATTTCGGGGTTGTTTTCACGGAGTATCAACATTTAATTTTCATAAAAGTTTAGTAAAGCCCAGAATTTTCGTCGCGCTTCGCGCGCAGTGCTGGATACGGAGCGACCAGTATGATTTCACGAAAGTATCGGTGAATATAATTTAGGTAGAGGGTTGGCGTGGTTCCGTTCACACCACATTGTCGCCCTTCGTCCATATCAAATAACTATTCACAGTATATATGGCTCATCATAACGCTTGAAACTGATGTTTCGCAATCTAGCATTTACTTGTCATATCGTAATCTAGCATGTCCATGTCCATGGCGTGTCCAAATCTGGAAGAGTGAACTCCTAATTATTTTTTTTCGTTTTAGAGTTTAGAGCTGTTTTAGCATACCACCTTTGAAACTTTCTGGACTAAAAACATGTTCCGCTTTTAGAAGTATAGTAATTATCTTTCACTTTCAATTCCCAGTATTATATACTTTGAGTTCTAATTAATATCATTTCTTTTGTCTGGATAACAGACATGTTGAAGTATAAAAGCAAATGTAGCAATGTCTTTAATTTCTGGAAATAAAGCTACATAATATAGCATTTTTACGGTCCACCATATTTTTTATTAACGCTTACTAATCTCGCAAAGTGTACACCGCATTCTATACAACTTCTCCGTATTGCTCTTCGACTAAACTACCGGCCTTATAATATGGGGAATGGCGCCATACCATGCTATTTTCTAAAACGTGCTGTTCGAGAAAACAGAGGATTAGCATCGCATTTCCATATCAATACATTTTCATCCCATGATGTGGATGAATACTTATTCTATCGAAAATTGGATACCTGCTGGTATGCATCAATATGAATCAAGCTCGTCACCTATCGCATAGCTCAATTTGCACTTTTTTACAATCCATGTGAACGAATTAGGATCGTTTTCATAACTACTTACTTACTTGAGTACTTTTAAAGTCAGTCAATCAATTCTACTTCTACTTCAAGTAGTTTTAGGTTGCTTATGGAAGAAGTACTTCTACTCGTACTTGAGTAGATTTTTTAGTCGCTATTTCTACTTCTACTTGAGTAGATTTCTTGACTACTTTGACCACCTCTGCATATGTCGCATTCCGAGGTTCGGCACTCATGTATGAAAATTGAGCATTGAACATACGACTGCTCTGCTGTTAAACCCCCAGGAACATGGTTAGTCGAAAAATGTAGCGCCAAAGAGATAAAGATTCTTAATTTCGCGAAGGCCTGCTGTTGAATTCGGTGTACTCAGCAGATATGGTTGTTGCATATATAATAGCATCTTATGAAAAACGTCGGAGCCGGAGCTACCCCTCAAATAACTGGCTCCAGCTCCGGCTCCGGCTGAATTTTATATAGAGCTCCGGCTGCAGCTCCGGTAAAAATGCACGGCTCCGGGGCTCCGGCTCCGGGCTCTGGCTCCAAAGCCCTNNTTAAAACTAATCCGCGGACNCCGGGGGTCCATGAACCCCTCTGAACTGCAAACTGTGACGTCGAACATCATAATGCCGCAGTGGTNGGAAGACGGTTTTTCTGAGCTGACGTAGTGATCATGTCGAATTGAAATCATGGGTTGCGCCGCTGTGTTTAAGATTAACATCGAAGTTGTCATATTAGTATCGCGCATTTTGAGCAAACTGGATATGTATTTTCATTTTTACTGTAGGCTCATTTTGTGATTACCGAAATTGGTAATTAGGCCTCCACATGACCTCTTTCAGGATGATTCGTCCTCTTTCCTCAATAAATGTGAATGGTCCTCCGAGCATAGCTTACTACTACTTTGGGTCTTTGGCCACATCCGCAGGCACGTCGTCTCCTACAAATTGCGCTTCAAAATCAGTGCAGTTNGCCATTCCTAATATTAAGGCTTCATATGTGCGTACCAGCTGGTAGTTTTTACGGATTCCNCCCGGACGTGAATGACGAAACGATAAGAAATACGTAGCCTATCTGACGCTCCACATCTGGCTAATGGCTTTGATAGCCCATGGCCATAAGTGATTTCGATTTCAAGACTCTCGAAAGGAATACCGCACAACGGAGAACACCTGCTCAATGTGCTCATTGCTAGGGCTGGGCAAAATCGAGTACCTGAGTGATTCGATTCTGAATCACGTATTACGCTTCGAGTCGAGTCGAGTATTCGAGTATCACTCAGTGTGACGTCACAACAGAATGCACTAGGTCAAAGTTCAAATATGTACCTTTTATGCCACCACAAAGAACATAATGCCTGTTATCCGTCACATTAATGATACCTTGGTATTTTTTTCGAACATACCGATTTCATTGCACTTCTCGACAATGTTGTAGAATGATCATGACTTCGGAAATGTGATATTTTCAGTAACGTTCGTAGCTTTGTACTGTGTCTCGCATGCTGCGACACGGTCTATCAGGGTTTCAAGGTTTCCTCTGTAGAAAATAGCATCAAAACTATAATTATCGTTAGTAAATTTACTTGCAGTTGTTATTAGCGTATGATTTCAGTACTCGAAAAAATCGTATTTTACTACTCGACTCGAATGAATACTCGATTCAGATTCGAGTACTCGAATCATTGTGCCCAGCCCTACTCATTGCACACAGCATAGTAGCCTACTGAGTGCGGGTGATGTAGAGCCAACCAATGGTATTAGGTTTAACTGGCTTGGCTGGAATGGCTGCTTAGCTGGACATTCTTGTCATGTTCTGTACGTTGGGGATTATCTTGAAACCGCAAATATTACTCGCGACTGTTCAGTTAGCTGTTATCATAATGGGTCTGGCGCATATTGCGCAGCTGTCAGCGATCAAAAGATAAGATCCCGGTACGTACAGTAGCAGATGCAGTTCGTCACAACGTACATTATATTTCAATATTAATTTTTAATATGTTCTGATAATAACATGTCATTATGTCGGTCTACTTGCCACTAATGCTGGGCAAAATCGAGTTCCTGTGTGATTCAATCCCGAATCCAGTATCCCTCGTTATGACTTCATAACAGTGGCCTCTGTGTGACTTCACTGACTCGGCAAGGCAGTAGCCTAGGTGACGACCACAAATTAGGTAATAGCAGTCACACACACAATAATAAGGAAATTTAGGTATTTTTCGAGAATATCTAATTTATAGCGCTCTGATAACGGTGCTGTGGGTTGTTTCACTGAAATATCGCCTCAATCAATAAGGCGCGCAAGCTCGAATAACAGGAATTGGATGCTGGGATGGTTTCCAGATCCAGGCATCCACGGCCTGAAGAATATAGCCAAACTACAATTCTCGTCCGATAACTCTCAATCTTGTGGCAACTGGCGAATTATGCCACTGCTCGTAAAATCATCTGTCGCTATCTATACTCGATTAGAAGCGTTGCAATTCCAGCTCGATTAGGCCTACTCGAATTGTACCCAGCACCATATGATCACTATTTCGTCACGAGAATTGAATTTTTCAACCGTCCCAGTTGGACAGAAGAGGCCATGGCAGTGACGTGCGGTGAGGTTCATGGCTGGTGAAGCACTGACCCCCCCCACACACAAGTAAAGTATAGGCTACCTGATACACAAATATGTGAACAACAACAGCAGCAAGAGAAGTGGCCAGGTGACAGCGTTTTTTCTCTGCATCCTGTTAGCCGTTGCAATTCTACATTCTACAATACATGTTTAAATTTTTCCTTTAGTGAAATATTCAGTTATTTAATACAGATTGCTCACCGAAAAACATAAAAAATATTATATTGAAGGTCCTAATTTCGGTTTTATAGTCTCTATTGCCCTTTGCTCGTCCAATCTCCTTTTTTACAAAATTGAAATGGGCACTGTATTAGCAAAACTTAATATGTCACTCACTAACATCAAACATGGTTCAACGTAACTTCCGATGCGAACCATTTACACAAACGATTACGTGGCGAGATAGCGTAGTATTTTGTTTAAATATAGGGTAAAATGCGAGTGAGATACAGTAAGTCAGCACTGAAGTAACGCTCCGGCGGCTATTTCGTGAGCTGAGCCGGAAGGTTGACCTTTTTTTCAGTCTCCCAACGGATAATGTGAAAGAAAAACTTTATTTCGGAATTTGAGCTGTAATGTTGACCTTATTTTTTAGTCAACCAACAACAAAGTCTGGGAAAATTTACATTTTTTTCGGATTTTACTCCAGAATTGTAAGTCGGAAAATTTTGAAAAAGTGTCCTCTTTTCACATTTTCAAAATATGGTAACCCTACACCCATGGTTTGCGGTTTCGGGTCTGACCGAGGTCGACTCCAGAATTCCTACGTAAGTGTTGGAGGTTTATCTAGGCTCCTCCTCGCCACCTCATCCGCATAAGCGATGTCTTACAAAAAGCCTGGATGTGGGCCGTACTATAAGCCGGCAGATACGGAATAAAAACGAGCAATATCGGCCTGGTGTAAATGACCATAGCAGTCGACAAACACCATGAATACCACAGACAACAAACACAAACGATTAGCAAATAAAGACACTGTTTCAGCATCGATATAAGCCCGGGATTACGCAATTCACGAGCGCAAGACATGTACGACGTACGTACGTACATCGGCCTATCATTCGCAGGGTTGCATGTGTGCCGAAACTTCACACGTCGTGGTCTGTCCTTTGGCGGGATTTGTGGGCGTCGCCGAAATACCGGGGCGCAATAGTCCGACCCGAGTTATAGCTATACCTCCATGACAACTGGTGTATTTGACTATTTCCACCCATTGAAACGAGCCCGAAAGCTTAATTTAGCGCAGTTTACCCCGTGAAAACCCCGCACCGCGGCGGAAATCTCATAAATGAACATAATTCCACCCATGGATTTACAGGATAGGTAGACAACGTAATTTAATTCAGTTCACAAGATTTTGTGAATTCGGTAATTCTAAATTCATTCTGGATTGGTGAAAACCATGTAGCTATCATCCTCATCTAATTTGGAAAAGACGATCATTTTTCATTTGTCCAACTCTGCCTACCCTCAAAGCACAAAATAACAGATACACACAACTCCCTCGCGTAGCGGGACTTGTATTCAGGATCAATAGTTTTGCGTGGAAAACAATAACAAAGGTAAACAAAATACACATGTCAGCATCTTCAACAGCGCACAGATCGCCTACGGACGGGCCACGAAATATCGACACCATCGAGGATCCGACCCCATAAAGCAGGGGCCTACATTTCCCGTCATAAAGCGTATAGATATCGTCACCGTCGAGCGATCCGCACGCATGGGCGCGTCATCACTGCTCGATTGCAAAAGAACGAAAGAAATCTCAACCGTCGGTATGAAAATACTGATTAAGCTGGTGGTGTTGACCCCAAAGCGTGAACGTAAACGACCCAACGAAAAGGCATAGAATAGGAAACAGAACATGCCCGGGAGATTTGGGTTTAGGCAAGGTTGTGTCGAAAATGGAAATAGAAAATGGAATAAGATAGATGTTAGCACGCCTCTACGTATGCAAGGTAAAAACGGGCGCTCCCACGTCCACCAATATCTTCGTAAACAGAGGGTACTTCTCGATTCCCACTATCTTCGTTTTCAAGTTGATCAAACCGTCATCTTCCCAACTGAAAAACACAAAGACACACATGAAAATCGGTACTCCGCGGCCAAGGAACGACCTGCATTTTCCATTCATTTATACATTACAGGTAAACATCCGACTTTACTATTTTAGAGTAAATCAAGCTATCAGTACAGCTGGTGGTCTCCAACTTGTTCATACCAGAGACAAGCCCCTTTCTAGTACCGTTTCGTTAGAAAATGCCTATTCCGCATCAGGCTCACACAGTAAACAGTCGTGCACACAATTTGGACCTAACATTGCATGCAAGTCATTGTCCAGCCAACACGGAGCGCAAGACTCTATCCACACAGCGACAGAGCTTTTCCGCAAAATCTATGCTTTTTGCGCTCTGCGCTTTTCGCAAATCCATTACTTTGCACAAGTCTGGCTATAATTGTACTTGTGCGCGAGAGGATCCTTGAATCGACTACAGCACTTTCGAATCAATGAATATATCGAAGTCAGAAGCGATTTGACACCGAGACATTTACTTCCATGAAACGCAACACGACTACAGCACTCCCCACACAGTGACTATATCAGCCGGAAATATTCGGGTTGATTTCAATATCAATACACGAATACTATTGTATATAACGTTCTGCATCTGCACCTCCAGGAAGCTTGGTAAACGGATATGAATTGCCGATGCAGGCATCCCGTTCACGCCGGCCATCGCTGTTGTATAGTGCGATGAATTGCCCTATACAAGGCCCAATACAAATGAAATTGCGGTAATATACCGCTGTCGACACGCGACAAAACAACATCCGTATGGAGACTAGAGCGCAAAAAATTATCTTCATACTTAGCCAGCCGATTATATCGAGACGATATCACACTTTGTAATAAATATCGGTACATGAGAGAGAAAAATATCGGCCATTTTCGTTGACGACACAACATGGTAGTAGGGAGTCTTGAAATATCATCTGCGAATGTTACACTGGGAATATTCATCGATTTCTTGTAGCCTATAAAGTGTCCAGACGCATCCTTTCTAGTTTATTTCATGTCCTGTCCAAGCATTTCAATGGCTGTAAAGCTGTATTGAAGTATTGAAAACGCGCCTCGAGCCGTGTCAAGTAAGGTTACCATTTGTCCTCCATTTTCGGGTTTTTGAAAATGTCCTCCGAGGGCGCCTAAATGCTCTCCTTTTTGGCAATTCGTCCTCCTTTACAGCTTTTAGAGCTAACATAGTGGACAGATTGTAGTGAGAATGGGCATAAATGACGCTAAATAGGAAATTCGTCGTTCGAACGCAAGTGACGACCTTTTTTTCAGTCGACCAACGCAGAAGGTGGCAGATAAAAAAATGTGTTTCTGGAGTCGAGCCGGAAAGTTGGGCGTTTTTTTTAGTCAACCAACCGCAAAGTCGGAAAAAATACCATTTTTTCCGAATTTTACCCCGCAATCCTGATTCTGAAAATTTTGAAAAAGTGTCCTTTCTCGATTCCAAAATATGGTGACGCTAGTGTCATGTCTTTTGAATATCAGCTAAATCATGGCTTAGTACTGCTTTTAGCAGGCCATGGTTGAATAGATATCGGTCGTCGGTTCTATCGGCATCGATCGGGGTCGAAGGACAGAGATCGTAATACTAGCTTATCCTGAAGAATGACAATCGTATAATTAAAACTGTATCCATTGTGATGTATCCAATCTACCAGACCGAGACCGCAATCTCACTTGTCGTGCGGAAAACACAGAGCATTTCCCGCACGCCTGACACGCGCAACGCAAATTCGCGTCTTTTAACAGGAAGTCAAAGCTACAGCCGTCAAACAATCAATCATAGGCGACCTGCGCACAGCGTGCCTGCGCACAGCGTGAAAACAGCAAAACAGTCACTCAGAAACAAGATTTCGCCTCTTTTAAGTGGGCGAGTTTCTGCGGTAATCGCGTCATGGCGTTCCTGAAAATACACGTTTTCACGCCCACTGTTGATCTGGTAAGAGCAGCGTACGTGGGCGACCGAAGGCTTGGACAATATACAATTCTGAGTGTCCAATAAGACTAGTTATGGCGAAGTGCCGGTCTAATTTGGAAAAAACTGCGTAGCTAATCGAATTTGGAAAAAACTACGAATATCTATAACTCTAATTGTAATCTAATTTGGAAAAAAATCTGTAGCTATCATTTTAATTTGGAAAAAACTGCGTAGCTGTGATTCTAATCTAATCTGGAAAAGCGGGGAATTATTTAGTCGTCCAAGTCTGCGTAGACGTAAATGCGACACACCGCCAAATCACGCCGGAAAGACCGGTGTAACGCACCGGTAACAGATGATACATCACACTGTTACACGCGACTTAAACACAACACCGGTAAACGCATCGAAGCGCAGCTTTAACGCACGCTACTAGGCGGCACGAATGAATAAATCGATGCGTCGTCATTATCGTCTTGCGCAGAATAGCCTACAGCAGATATCGTATTGTAGATTTTGGTCAGTACACGCTTCTACACACCGAAAATTCGATCTCGGATGAAGTACCGCGATTTGCGTCCGTTATCGTGACGCGGCTGAAGCCGAAAACCCGTTCTCGGCAGGTCGCGAGAACGTACGCGATTGCGCACGTTCTGAGACTTCCTCGTTTCTAGTAGACTAGATCACCATCTTATTCTATATGCATTGACAGTCGTCCTTTGAGATTAGATGTTTACTAAACCGAGCCTCATACCTGTGTTTGTTTATGATTAGGGCTTGGCAAAACCAAATATCCCAACAAGAAATGCAATCTTGTGACGAAACGTGCAATTCTCGTCATTAACATGAAACTTTCGCAAGCCAACAATCCAAAATTATGTCAAGTTCTATAAATAGCAATCACTTTTCACGTGACATACGACACTAATTACGCACCAGATCACGAGCGAACTCGATGTTGACATAGGCCCGCATACAGACGGTAGTTCTTCCGGACCGGGGGCCTAGCGTTGGATACCGCGGAAAAACACGCCAGCGCAAACAATGGCGATTGTACAGGCGCGCGCATTGTTCTCCATATACCAGAGATGAGCGGATTTGAAATTTCTATGTCCTAATCCAATCCAAATCCGAACCTTCAAATCCAAATCCAAATCCTAATCCATAACTTTTTCATATTCAAGGCCATGTCCAATCCTAATCCGATTCCAACTGGAAATTCAGAAAAAATACTAATTTATGCATAGGAGGGATTCGAAAATTTTCTTTCACAACCAACGATTCACTTGATTCAAAATAACTTGATAACCATAAGTACATTAATAACTGATCTGAATAAAGTTTGTCGCCATTCGT
>ATSW01007402.1:0-15119 GCA_000444245.1 Botryllus schlosseri
GCTAAAGACACCCCATTGCCGGGTGACTTTGGCCACCACAAAAAAATTGAAAAAAAATTATCAAAAACATGTGAATAATTTTCTTTTCCAAGTTTAATCCATAGATCTAACCCTTCCGCCCATAGCAAAGTTGAAGAAGGCAGAAAATAATAACATATCATAAAATAATTCAACATTGAATGTGAAAAGTGGTACAAAGTCACCCCGTGTTACGGTACCACATTTTTTATTTCGACTGCCAATTTGTTTGGCTTTCCTGGTCTTTGATGCTTGGGTTCGTTTCTGCCTTTTGATTTTGACTTGTTTGATGAGTTTTGGGCTTTTGGTGATTTTGTTGGAGTTCCAATTCGTTCGAACCAGTTGTCATTCTCTTCCTCAGAGTCATGTGCATCGCTCTCGCCATTTTCTGGCAGTTCACTTATTGCATCAAATTGGTTACTTAGTACAATGTTTTGCATTACTGTTTTCAGTTGGTTATTTCCACTGTGACCACTTCTTGCACCTTTTTTACTTCCCACACTTTCTTGAACATCTGTATATGTAGCGTCTTTTCTGTTTCTTAGTATGATATCCTGATGGACTTCTTTGAGAGTAGGTCTACTGTTTTTGGCCTGGCTAGTTTCTGTGTTTTTGTTGGTCACCAGGTTTTTTGTCGGGCAGTCTCTCTTGTAGTGATCTTCTGCGCTGCATATGTAGCATTTTCGGCTGTAGGTGTCCTCAGCTGTTTTTATTGGACACGTATATCCGTCTACTATGAGCGATCTTGGCAAGTTATCCTTGTTAAAGTCTTCGATCCATACGTTTGTGAAACCATTGTACAGATTGGTATTTTTCCTCAGCACCCGAGTCGCGTTCACAAAAGTGCCCATGTCGTAATTGGCTATTTCCTCCTTTAATGACTTTACGGTTGATTCGGTTGGTATGCCCCTTACTATCAGGTGGGTTGCTGGTAGTCTAGGTAGTTCCAGCTTTATGTCTTCGAATTGCTGTTTGCTTTGGTTTTGATGCAGCATGTTGTACACGACATCTCTATTGTTTTGGCCCTTCTTTTGGATTTTGAGCGTCATTATCCATGTTCCTTTTCGAATCTCATATAGTGCTTCGAATTTTTCTTTATATTCATTTGTTATAGGGTTTTCGGTGATTTGTTCCCATATCCGTTCGAAGGTAATATCGTCGGGACCTTTCACAAAGAATGATCTTGGCCGGCTGTGGTCATAGATCGGCTGCTTTCTTGGTTTTCTAGCAGCAGTTGCGTAACTTTGCTCTTCCATATTTGTATGCATATCCATTTAGTTCAGCGTGTATATCCAAAATATACTCCAGGTTCGGTGGGTCTCGCCCTGTCCGATATGTATATATATCCACAATATTCCGTATCCCATCGTATCATTATGTGTTTTCACTTGCGTCATATCCAAATGTCTCATTTGGGTCATAGTACTACTAGGCCGAGGAGGGTAATAGAACAACTAGGTCGTTTCGACAACCGCCGATATATTTATTACATACCTTCGAAGTGCCTCTACTCTAGCAAAGCCACTCATAGCATGAGTTGAATGACTTTGGTCTCTCCACTAATGCACATTGTACGTACAATAACAAATCCACTGCACTCAGAACCTGCGAGCACCACCTGCCGGATTCCACCAACAGCAACTTCACATTTATCATGACGATGCCTAAGTCACATCCGCATTCCGCACCATCCTCCAAGAATCTAGTTGCCGGCACTGTACCACATCGGACGGATTAATTCTCTAGTCCTCGTGAGTTATTGATCGACGTGATCGTAATTCTCACATGACCAAACTCCATCAGTGTCATAAGAATGATTACATTTATCACTTGGGCAAGTAAGGAATACTGAGAGTACGAATATTGGATCATAGCAATTTATAGTGTAGCTACGATGTAAATTGCTATGATCGGATAGTATGGAATGTCGTGTCACATCTTCTGAGATTTTTAGCAACGCCGATTGGGGAGCAAGGTCCAGACTAGAGTCATTAGAATCCAACCGTCTACAGATTTTCCTCGCTGTGCCTTACGCACCCAATCCGCCACATCCTCTACGCAATGTGGAAGCGATAGATACCGTAGCGTCGAAGGCATCGAATAGATGCTAATAGTATATTGCTATCCAAACGGTTTTTGAATTGAAGATATCTTAGGCAGGCTTTTGCCTCGCTGACGCATAGCCTACTACTCGTTTCTCTGACATAAGCAAAAGGCAGCAGTTGCAGATGGAACAATATATTCTTGGTAGAATTTTTCTCAAGTTAATACCATACACCAGGATCTGTGCGCATGCATTGCACGAATTACACCAAGAGAGATTGCGATTAATAACCACATAATTTTACATTGTCGAATATAGTTTTACCAGTGTACGACAACAGCACTAATTTCACCAAGCTTCATCATGCTTTGAGGACAGATTTTGATATGCAGTACTCGTAGCACCATGCACTTATCGTAAATCATTTCTCAGTTACAAAAACAGGAAAGACGTGAGCAAACGCAGTTGAGATCACAGTGCCTAACATTTCGCTAAAACAAATGAAGTAAAGGTATTGAAACGAACAATGAAACATCGCAGACGTGCCACCACCGAAAACAACTGTTACGAGGCAGAATAGTAGAGTAAATATGCTAGTGACAAAAATATGGCAAACCGTAACGAAAATCCAATGAAAATTGAGTAACACGGAGCCTAACGAATACAAATCAGCTACAGTAGTCGTCTTCAAAAATTTCATAGCGTACATGCAATGATGGGAGTCCAAAATCAGTAGCTAAATTCGACATGGATAAACGCAACTGTCATGTTGAATAGAAACACCTGCGATGCTGACGACAAGCCAGGTACCGGTACCGCATTCTCTCACACAAGATTTTTCATCACAAACTACCAAGCAACCCGGCCAGCAGGAGTTTGAAGTCATTCAAAACAAGATCACACTCTATACAGGGGAGATCGCAATCTGGAAAACAATGGCCCACGACAGATCATCTTATGCAAATACAGTATAGGTTCCCGCATGAATACCTTTGTGACGAAACCAGAACGGTTGTTATGATTGGAAGCCTGCCATAACTGATGCAATATTTCACGTCTCGGTGTATAAAACAGTAAGGACTCCAACAGAGGAACTTTAAACAAACACACGTAACGAGTTAGAAATAATGCTGCTGATAACGGCGTACAAGAATATAACGCGTGACTTTGCGACTAATTTCTGAAAATAAAGTATTCCGATACGACGGCAAGCAATACAAAGGAACACGGCGACCAAATATGAATAAACGAATTTGAAGCGAGGAATATCCGTCATCGATTTCCGCTACTTCACAACATAGAATGTCGACAAGGATGGCCGTTATTGCGAAACACAGAAGTCGGCCGGGTCCACTTGGTCTTCGGCGCAAATTCTTTCGAGAGAAACGCCGATGCCGACCTATGGATTAGAAACGCGAGCTCATCAAACTTATTTAGGTCGAGAGGTGGCTCTCACAAAGTCCATTCGGTCAACAGTGGGGTTGGTGGAATAATGCAGAGATGACAAAAATTACGGGTATCAATTCAAACCAATATTGTGGTTGTGTAGGGCGTGACTATCGTAATCCTTAACATATTTATATCCCATAGTTGAACTATTTATGCTCAAATTTATACTTGAAGAGCTTCTTGCAGAACTTCAATATACAATTCTCTACTAGTTGCTGACGATTATCCCTGACTAGTGTCAGCTGAAAATATTCGGGTTCATTTCAATATGAATATACTATTCAATCAAATTTATATATACCTCCAATAAACTTTTCAAATTAATATACACATATCGATATACTACATATTCAAAAAATGTACATACCAATATGAAATCTTTGACAGACTCTCATGTATGGATCATTATCGCACCAGATATCCACTTCGACATTTGGATTAAAATTTTCAAAAAATACCGTTATGTACTGCAAGGATGACTCACCGAACACTGTCTAATTACATTCTTGGAAAGGTCAGGACTCAGGACCTCGTTTCTTTAAATAAAAATGAAGGGGCTCAAGTCTCGCTGTGTGAACTTTTCACCAACTTCAAAATATTTGTAACATTGTGCTCCACATAACAAGATGCTTCTAAGAAGCTGAACTTGCATACATACTCCAAAATCAAACTTATTCCGCAATATAAGACACAGTCTGAAATGCAAACTGAAGACGCTTCACTACCAAAGTTGGCGCAAGCCAGCGTAACACTTACCTTGTAAAAATAATGCGATTGATACGACACAAATTTTTCGGCCCTGTCCGTATTCGGCAGGCATACGGATCGCACGCACACTTTCGACGCCGTGGGGCCGACCATCGTGTACTCGACTTCGCAATTCTTGAATTTCGGATCAGCCCCTCTTTCGTCTGGAGTATCGCTGCTCGCGCGAACTTCACGTAACCTGCTGAGTTCTTGATCGGACACAAGCTCCATGCGGCACGTGAAGACGTGTGGAGTGTTTTGAGCTGTCAAAGTAGAATTGTTGTCGTAGAATCGTTTCGCGTCGCAGTAGCTTTCGAGGCAGGTTCGTTTCATTATGGCTCCATCATTTCCAGACACCATAACATTGCGACACAATGACATAGTGTCGTAATGACTTGGAGTGGTCTTTAGGTCAGACACCCAAATAGGCAATTGGCACTACTCGACAGAAGCATGATTGGAAACTTGTATATAGAGGTGGCCTAAGTAGTCGGCGTCGTTACTCGAGTATAACTATCGCTGTAAATTTCTACTCAATTACAAGTAGAAGAAGCTTTTCCAAGACACGTTAAAACTACTTCAGGAGGAAGTTAAAAACAAAAAGACTGAAAATACTCGAGTAAGTGGTTTCAAAAGGAAAAGTCGTAACATATTTTTGTCCTTGATGTTTTTTAAGGCATACACACCGACTCAGGATATTACATACACACGATCTGTGCATATGCATACCAAGAGTTCATGATGTGCATTAGGGTTATGACTTGAACAAAATTCAAAATTTTGTATGTCCTGTAGTCAACTTCTGTGTCCTGATTGGAAAATTGAAAAATTTTCCAGTTTTCACTTTACGAATGATAGGCTTTCTTTTGTAGATGCAGACTCTGTAATATATATATCGACTGATTTGAATTTAACTGACCCAATTCGAATTGCGAAGATTTAAAATAGTATTTTGGTAAATTGTGATTGCCCAGATTGAATTAATCCTATCGTTTTCTTGTTTACAGTTAAAAGTATATAATCATTAAATAACTATTAATTTCGATTTCAGATGTAGACTGTATGTATCGTTTAATTTGAATTTGCAAGACACAAATCAAACTGGGTGTTCCAAAAAGCGAAAGTAGAACAACTCAAGATATTTTCAGCTTCAGCGGTCTAGAAAACCGATTCGAGGAATATGTTGTATAGGAAAATTTGACAATGTCATATCATATGTGGCACAGCATATGTTGACACTGGACGGCGGAACGGCGTTGTTGTGAAACTGCAAAATGAAATGATGAGCAAGGGTTTTGATAAACCACAACATTTATTGGTTGTCAACATCATATTATATAGTCTTGAAGCATATATCAGAGTTCTTCAATCCAACGTCTTCAACAAATCCAATTCTCAGCTACAAATTTGGAGAAGATGTGGTAAAACACTACGAAAACTTGGTGCAATCCACTAAGCCAAAAAATTCAGATGAAAATATTAGAATACCGAGGATGGAGAGATTATTTCAAGTTTATCTTTGAGCTGTGCAGAGCAAGCCGCTCTTTAAAAGAAATTAGTAGATTACCACTAATCAAATGGCATAAACTTCCATCTCTACGCAATCCGAGATGGAGCTCAAGGGCCATGATTGCGTACTTTCAAATCCCCGGAAGGAAAGTAACTCTGTAGATATAATGCTTATTCATCGCAAATGCGTGTCAGGAAGCCTGGTATTCTAACAAGATGTCTAAAGATGGAATATACTAGAGCCCAACTGATTATCGGTTCGCCAATAATATCGAAACGATATCACACTTTGAAGGTATTGGCTTTTGTCGGCAATTTTCATTACGTCACCACAGGGCGGTAGGAAGTCAGAAAACTATAGTCTTTGACCACTAGACTGAGAATATTGATATATTCCATATAGCATACACTTTACAGGTGTCCAGATGTATGTCGACAATTGTAGTTAGTTTGTGCGGGACATTTTTTACGATTGGAACAAAATAATTATAATTTTATTAATTTATACCAAAATGTCCATTAATTCCTGCTACATGCAAAATTTATTTTCCAAGTCATAACCCTAATGTGCATATGCCGCAGAACAAGGGAGGTGCAGATATAGCATTCGTCGTTTTTTAAGTCTTGCAAAACCCTTATATATTCCCTTATTCAGTTATGATGATTCATAGCCTCTATTTCCCATGGTTCTTATGACAAATTCCTTCAAAAAACGATGCAAACTTATCTCGGAACTTATTGCCTAAATATCTTAAAACCATGTGGTAGAAGCAGTCTTAAATCATAACCCAATCGAGCAAGTAGTGCAAAAAGGCAAAACCTACTCGACTACTAGGAAAGAGTAGAAGTACTTCACTACTGATCACTTCTGTATGCGTCTTATCGACCTGCTCGGAAAAACACACCGACTACGATGACCGTCTCGGAGTGAAACGCATTACTAACATCGACGGATCATACGACAAGATCTAAATTCCCGCCCACAATAAACACGAGGGACAAGGTACATCTCATATCTGACATAGAGACATACCTGCGCCTTTTTCTGGCAAACGCGGAATTCTCCACACGATAGCCTGGTACGCTTTTTCATACTTTGCCACGCCCACCGACGCCTCCATAACAACTCCGGCCTCGGTAGGCGCTTTGCTGGTGGGCTTTGCGGCTCTCCTCGCGCGAACCGAATGATGACGAAATTTTCCCTCCACACGAAAAAACACCCCCCACTCCTCGGGCACAGGGAATCTCACCATGATATCGTCGCAAGAAATCTGAATTATGGACAATTTTAAACGTACAAATCGCAGTGCCAGTCTCGACGTTAGCGAGTTTTGAAGTGTCAGAGGTTATCTGAGCTTACTCTCGGTTGAGACTTTAAATAATTCCAGAAAAAAAAACTCGATGAAGGAGGAATGATAAATCGTTAACAACCGTCTTATCGTCATATATGACAACACCGGCATAACAATTCGAATAATCTATGCGAACATTATTCGAAATTTAGTAAAATACACTATCGGATATAAACATAGAATGGCAACGGCCGATTCTGCAGCTTGGTTCCGCTTTGCTGCGGCTTTATTCAGAATTTTTTTGTGTCAGCGACTGTAGGATTTCTGGCAATCCAAAGGTTATCTTCCAGGGCGCAGATTTTAATGAATCTGGTCTTGATCGGAAGGTACTATCGCACTGATTCCGAAAATATGAATTGAAACATGGTCAGGACCCGGACTTTGACGAAAAATCACTCTCAACATCTGAAATCTGCATTGTTTAAAACAATGGGATGACCGCAAAACAATGACCATAAAAACGATCCGTTGCGGCTCTCCGATTGTTCGGACAATGCCGATATTTCAGACTTGGAAGGCGAATTGTGGGTGGTTCAGGGCCTGATCGTAGTTTAATTTATATTTTCGGAATCATTGCGTCAGTACCTTTCGATTCAGTAAATTCTGTGCCCTGGAAGATAACTTTTGAGTTGCCAGAAATCCTACAGTCGCTGCCGCAAAACGATTCAGAATAAAGCCTCAGCGAAGCGGAACGAAGCTGCAAAATCGGTCGCAGCCGTTCCATGGTAACATCCGATAAATACACAATTCACGGAGTGTCCGCAGAAAATATTTGGGTTTATTTCAATATGAATATTCAATATTGTCTCGAAGAATACAAGAGAATGGAAGTAGCGAGGAATCGCCAAAAGAATTACAGTCAGACAGATCAATATCGAACACTGTTACGTCGTGCATTGTTACCAGTAGGCCATGGTAGGATTACATTGTTAAACCGTACTCGGTCACAGAGGTGGTCTGTTACGAAGTACTTCTACTTTTTCAGAGTACTTAAGCTGCCTACGTGCACTACTTACTCAAGTGGTTATGATTTTAGATAATTTCTACTTCAGTTTCCAGTTTTTAGGAAAAAAGAGGCCTGGAAAACATATTTTTTACTTGCTTGGAAGTCACTACTTTAACTAGATGTCACTTCGATTTCAACTTGAGTACCAACAATGACCAGTGTGACCACCTCTGCTCGGTCGGTGGTACTACATCTCCCTATCTATTCATTACATCGCATATTGTCTCGCGTATCGCATTGTACATTGTGTGTCTTGACCAGATGAAAATAACGGATCCGCTGATTGATACGATTAACAGACACCAGGGCAGACAGCAAGTGGAAGGCAGCACCTGTTTCAGAGGGTCTTTGCTGGCGGTGATACTTCCACGGATGCGTAACAAACACCGTAGCTGTAGCCATGCCCCAGTTACCGTGACGTTCGACTTGACAATCACCGGGAGCTCCGATTCGGTGTAGTTTGTGGCAAATCTGATAAATGAAAATCAGCATTTCAGATTTACAAGCTATAAGCAGCAGTGGTCACTGTTGCTATTGCAGTAGAAGTGACATCATAAATATCTACTAAATTACAATTAGAAGTAGTTTGAAAAAGAAGATTTGGTCAAGATGCTTTTACCAGTTAATTTGAGGCAACTACTTCCGGAACAAGATGGGTCTTCGCAACCGGTGCAAAATGACTAACGACATTACAAACAGGTGCAATCCACCACGATAGAGGGGCTGTTTCGTCAGTTGTTTCAATTTCGCTCATAAACGGTGATGCAAACATATCCCAAAACTACTTTCTACTATACATGCAAGCCCAAGATGCATAAACTTGGTACTGTTGCTAAAGAATCGTAGCAATAGAACTAGTCCAAACTAATGCACAAGAAGGCAAAACCTACTGAGTACGGTGCTCTAGAAAACTAGAAATACTTAGTTAGCGACCATCTCTGGTTTAAAGTAGAAGAGAAAAAAACTGCAGCCAGTAGTGTGATTAGAGAGACCTCAGCATGTGCCTCTGAGATATTCGTCACAGGAGCTCACCTCAATAGTTCAAACCTACAGGCGTCGGGCGGGTAAAGAGTGCAGGTTCCGACGTTATCTCCGTCCAGACTATTCGACGTGCAGCATTCGTGCAATTCCGGATCCCGTACATCGATCCAACCGTCGAGGCTCGTGGGAATTATGTCTTTCCTGCGAACCACCTCCTTACCTTCGAGCTGTCATTGACGCGATGTGTTAATCAGCAGAAAAAACATGATATAGGACTACATGGATCTTGAGAATGATGAATATAGGATGAAGTTGGTTCGTTTTTTACAAGCTCCCAAAGAGATATTATCTGAGTAACGCGCATGAGCTGATAAAATAAAATAATATTCCTTTTTGATTTCGATTCAAAGCACTGGTGCAGTGCCATCGCTAGTAGCATAGTTTCAAGGAGAAAAAAATGAAGAATTTACAAGCACAACAGACTCATTGCCTTTCTGTAAAATGACATCGGAATGAATCTTAATTGAGGTTAATCACATCATTGGATGTGATGGACATAATACTATCGCCAAATTCAAAACAGACTTTCAAAGAAACTCAATTATATTCCAATCCCGCTAGCCTCGGGGGTATCTCTATTAAGGTATCGAGTGAAAATAACGAAGATTTGCCAGCATTATAATCAAACATCGTAGCAGATGTATCACGAATCACACCCGACATGTACTAAACTACAAAAACTACAGGGAAGCGTAGCAAGAAATCCACGGGCATAATCAGATTAGAGACACACTGCACTGTCGAAATGAACATGCTTTTGAAACATCCTAAAAAATCCATGTGCATTACACACTGATGGCAATTTCATGGCAAACGGTTAAAAACGAAGGTCCTTACGATGTATTGATGGAATTTCGGACGTCAAAGCACCCCAGAAACACAAATCACCCGTCCCCGGAGGAACATTAATATTTCACAAGGTAGAGAATAATTGCCTAGCACCGAGCACGCGCTTTCAATCCACCTTTCGATCGTTGATTGTAATTTTTGCCATCGGATCACCAGAGAGAAAGGAGCCCACAAAGAAGCGAACTCGTACTTTGCATGCGTCCATCGCGCCAGACTCGCTTACCGCGGCCTGGGAAGAGAAAGGAAAGAGATGAAACATGAGTCGGGAAATAAGCGGCAAGCATCCGGCAGTGTATTCAAATGTAAAGTTGACTAGAATATAAGAGGTGGTGGCCAATACGTCAACATTCAAATTTCACATTACAGACTGTTTTGCCTCGCGATGGCCAACAAAATGACTGAAGCAATTTCGAGGAATCGAAACAGTCAAGATTACACCCAGATTACAGCAGGATTACATCAAAATGTAGACTGCTAATAATCCACCGGAATGCAAGAGATGATTATTTTGGCAATTGATGGCGGATTGCAGATTTAGAGGCTGCTGTGCGGAATTCGAATTAGTACAGACCAAGCATGTGATGGCATTCTTCAACAAATTCGGTCAGATAGGATGACTCCGTAAGGCGTTCTGAAGTCTAGACATAAGAGCCATGTCAACAACCCGTCAGAAGCTTGACACAGAAAGCAGAATGATTGTAAAATATGACTCATAAAATATTACCCTCTGTCTACTTTTGAGCTACAGCCAAATGCTGGCGCCATGACTCCTACAACTAATCCCTTATTGTGATGGTAAGAAAAAACAACATGCATGATATAGAAAAGAGAATAACACCCTTTCAAATCATCAAAATGCCTCGGCTTGTATATTCTGTTTTGTTAGTTTTATAAGAATTTGACCAAAAGCTGCAGCAGAAGTCTCTCGAAAGAAATGCAAAAGAGAATAGAATTCTTTTCTACACTCTGGCACCAAATCGGATAAATAAATGCAGTTAATATGTAAAGAGGGAGAATTCAGAATTTTTGCTCGATCAATATACATCGTAGATCATATCGCTAGTGCTTATAAAATTGACAGTACCTGAACTTCGTCTAAAACATCGACAAGAAACTCGTCGCGGGAATGATACTTCACAGTGGCAGTGTGCTCGTCGACTTTCAACTTTGGGGTCAACTTGTGCGCGTAGAACATCGCATCGCCCGTAACTTTCACAAACGACATCACGTCGTAGTGCAAAGAGAATCCAAACTTGATCGTTTGTTTGCCTTTGCTCGCGTGCTACGCCGTGGAATGGAATAGAGGAAATATGAATAGGATTGCACATGAAAAAAACAGACTGAACGCACTTTAAAGCCGGCGGCGTTTCTCGTTAAGCTCTTTCCGGGGCTGAACGTTTGTTTTTCCTTGTATTGAACGACGAGAAGCTTCAAAGAGTGGAGTTTTCCCTTGACAGTGGAAAAGTACGCCTTGAAATTTTGATGGGCCAAAGTAAAAGTAACAGATAATTATGATATATTAGTAAATTATGAGTACGGCAATGACACTACATGGCGCTCAGATACTTTCTGTATCCAATTTACGAAGTAAATGTGACCACTGACTAGTACCCACACTCGGTAACAGAGTATTGGAGTACTGTTTTTTATGAAAAACTAGGCAGAGAAAATTTACATTTTTTGCTTACTTGGGAATTGCTACTTCGGCTTACACATGCGTAAAAATGATATTACTTCTACTTTTACTTGACAATGACTCCTTTGACCACCTCTGTCCATACTTTGATAAAATCCAATCAAATATGTTGAGTTAGCGTTTCATTATAATTATCTTCCGTGTGATAAAAACCGGCCTAATCATCGGTGATTTTCAAAACTACAATTGTCAAAAATTACAAATTGCGAAAAGTAGGACACAAACGAATCACGCAGATCAATGACACTCTGTAAATAAAGTGATTATTGACAATTACCAGGAGCTGTCCGTCATCCGAATAGTGAGGCTGTAGCTTTGGTTTCGTGATCTGGATATGTTGGTCGGCAAGCGATATTGTGCGAAACGCTTCCCTCGCTTCCGAAGTGTAATACAGTTTTAGTCTGGGAACGTCGACCTGCGGAATACGAAAAAGAAGAATGTGTTAAGCACACAGATCAGGGCTATGGAACAGAAATGTAACGATGCAACTAATTCAAAACGACATGGCATTACTCACTATAAAGATATATTCGAAAATTAGATTTAAGGCCGTGTAATCTGTGACCAATCACGATTCACATCGACAGTCCTACACAGAGTAAGATCGAATTACCGCGCTCAGGTATCGCGTGGGTATTTGCAATCGATAATGTCTAATGCAAGATTTTAGACCGAAAATTATTCGGCTGAAATCAAGGCTTTAATGACTCCAGTCGTGATTTTGTGATGACTCGACTCAAGTAATTATGAATGACTCAAGCCAAGTCATATGACTCGACACCAGGACGGCCAAGACGGGCATTTCATTATAACTTCAAAGAATAGTAAAGTTACCACATTATTGGTATTTCATCTATCAGTCCTGATGCTTGAAAATAGGGCTAGAAACGATTAAAACTGAGGTAATAACTATTTTAGGAATGTGAGCCATTCTATCACACTCAAACACAGTTGGAAAAATTTGATTGAACCGGACTGAACTGAAAACTGAACAGTGAACATAATGACCTGGACTCGAGTCAAAATACTACCACTAGGACTCGACCCTCTACTAGCTGACTTGGACTCAGATTTGTCTCGGTGGTAAATCAAAAATGACTCGACTGACACAAGTCAAAACGATAAAACTGAGATTGAATTGTGACTCGGAACCTTGTGACTTGGTTACAACCCTGGCTGAAATGATGACTTTAAGAATGCAAATGGCACGCAACGAGATTAAGTTTGAGAAGCGAATCCTGCGTGTAAAATGGCTTGCTTTAATCACGTCACCGAACGCAGACTCACGACTTAATGCAAAACGACTTCAAGCTAATGATACGTAAACCAGGAAGCCACCATCGCGAGCCACGTAATGATGCCTTTCGATTCACTCTCCTGATTTAATCAAATACTAAATGCGGTAAATTTCCCAGAATCAGAAGTGCTGCCCTGTCAGCCACAAATGTAATCAAGATTAAAGAGTATTTGAATAAACAAACCATAAAAGGCACCACACACGGCCTCTCATATCTAGCAGGCCCGCAGAACAAATTCACCACTCCACTCCAAATATAGACGAAAATCGTAAAATGTCATGAAAAGGCCACAAAACGAAACCGTCACCTTATCGACAGCCAGCTTCACGTGAATCGGGACCCATTTCCGATTGCTCATCGCACGTTTCGTAGGCGGGAACCTCATGAACACGTCCCAACTGCTTCTATCCTCCACGAGATCGATTTCGGGCGTCACCGACTGTTTCTCAACAGGCAGGCTATCGACAGTACTTTCCACAAGTACTCCCTCGGTCGACTTCAACAAATCTGACGCGAGAGGGATTTGATCCGAAAGTTCGTCAGCAATATCTTGACCGATACCAGATATCAAAGTGTCTTCTGGAGGATGCGTATGAGCGTTTGTATTGGAATTTTGCGACGGCGCATCGTCTAATCCGCGGATATCGCGGGCGTCGTTTGCACGTTCCACGCTATCAGCTGATTTATTCGTGGCGCTGTCGACTTCGGAAAATGCCTTATCATCAAGCCAACTGAACGGGTCGTCTTTATTAGTGTCTAACGTGCTGTGCCAAGATTCTGCTGGAAATGGCTCAAACGCGCTGTCGTTATTACCCGACATGTGCGGCGCGTCTGCAAAAACCGCGGCGTGCACCGGCGTCTCGGCACGCGACGATGACAAAGTGGACACACTCTGACCGAAATCGGACACGGAATCGAGGTCCAGGCGTTTTCGCGAGTCGCGATTCGAGTCGCGCGACGAATGTCTCGTTCTCTCGCTGGCCCGAGACGATCGCCGCTGCCTGCTTGAGGACCTAGACCCGGACGACGGGGGTGGCGGAATGCGTATCAGCGGCGCGGGGCTTGCGGAGGAAGGGGTTGGGTTGATACGAATGGGGGTCACCCTGGTTTTTGAAGAAGCGAAAGTGACATTGTCGAAAGGTGTGTTGGTCGATGCTGACCCGGGAGATGGTGCAGTTTTGGGCGACGGTGACCAGAACGGGTTCGTGGACACTGACGAGTGACTCGTGGTGTAGCTTTGTTCATGGGGGTAAGTCAAAGGAGTCATGGCCCGACTCGAGCACGAAGAGTGGACGTCGCTGTCCGCCATCTTGTCCGTACGTCCGTCGAACAGATCGATTTCATCCGTAAAAACAGAGTCTTCTAGTGCAGCGGGGGAGACTTGAAAAGATGCCTTGGCATCGATAGTATTTCCCGAGTCGGTACAGTCCGGTGTGTCGGTTTGGCTTTCCGCGGTATTTGCTACCATCGTCGATCCCTTGGGACGTTTTCGTTTTAGGCTGTCGCCCTGTAAGTTTGTAGGAATTTTGACCGTGAGAAATTCACAAAATAAAAATTTGGATTTGGAAACTATGACGATAGTCTCCAACAAATACGGATCAAAGTGGTCGTCGTTAGCACCCCAGTAGAGGTGGAAGCGACATTATAAATTTTTGCTCAGATACGAGCAGAAGTAGCGATTTCAAAGTGAGTAAAAAAGTAAGTGCTCCAGGTCTGGTTTTGCCCAAGTACTGAAAACTGTGAAGTAAAGGGTTGTGTATGTGTAAGATCTATTTGAGTACTTGAAAGTAGAGGTACTTCGCTACTGACCGACTCTGCTTTTCATCCCAGCAGGCCAGTTTATGTTAAATTTCTAACGCGGCCAATCAAAGGGGAGGGAGAATCGACATTGTTTCCCAATGTCAGGGGTCTTCATCTGTGGGATTTCAATAGATCGATCGATGAAACCAAGAGGTTAATTCTCTCCAACTAGACCGTTCGATCTGGTAACGGGCGATGTTGACACGCAATGCGACTCAAATGTTACGTTTTTGGTGTTAAACCATCTAATCCAGTGGTTCTTAACCTTTTTTCCTCCAGCGCCCCCTTTCAAAAATTATCGTGCTCCAGC